>PNEQ01101421.1:0-12193 GCA_003012365.1 Medauroidea extradentata | reverse complement strand
TTGTACCTTTCACGCCAACCTCTAAGTTTACGAAAATCTGTAAACCGTGTCGTAAGGTGGTTGCTGAAATCTGCAACCTGCCCTTACCTGAAGAGATCCAAGAAGATCGAAACACGGGTATGTCATTCTTATCCTTGGACGGCCTTACGGTTAGGATAAGAATTGGGATTTAACCAATTGCTATATTCCCACCGTAGCGAGTGGTGTATCGAGCGGAGCTCACTACGTCCTAAAGATATACCCATGAACATGAAATTACCAGCTGTTTGGTCTCCGACCGATTCTCACCTCTAACGGGGGTGGTTTCCGAGTTGTTGAGTCCCAAACGGTCAGGGTATCAGTATATTGCTGGTCTTCCTGTACCGTTATGTTTTGTCATGTTCGTTTCAACTTCAGAGATGGTTCTGCATCTCATAGTCTCATCAGGTGTGCAAAGGTACAAGAAACTTGACACCTTCGATCACATACCGCCAAGAAACACAGTTTAACAACTGTACGTTTGTGCCACTTTCGCAATTGGCCTTTGACTTATTTGACACTTCATGGAAGTCTCCGAGTTAACAATAAAAATGTAACTAGTACAGTATCGTGCATAGTACGCGGGCTGGATCGTGTTTAAGGGTTTTAATTGGACGGTAGGCATTGTCCACTGAAACTATCCATAGTAACGTGACACAACCCGCGCACCATGTAGCGGCGAGTTTTCGGGTCTAAGCATAAATAATATTTTTTGTTCTTCTGGATTGTCCCCTTAAAATATTGACTTGAAATTTTGCAACCTCTTGTCTAGGTTACTCCAGCCGTCTTATATGAAGGGAGCTGACGTCTGTAGCCCTCAAGTCCCCCAGAACAAGTCACTGAACTTAGAATGATATGCGTTTACGGTAACGTAGTAGGTAAACTGTCGACTTGGGCAGGGATGTTGTCTTCCGCGTCACGTCTCGTCCACGTGGGAACTGGGTTGCCCAATTAGACGGTGATATCCGGTTACTATGCAGCCTGCATTCCGGCTACTCGCAACATCTGTTTTTGCACTATTCCCCTTCAGTACCTTAATACAGACTAATAGTAATACAGACGTGAAATGACGTGGCGGTTAACTTGATACGAGCGAACTTCGCCGCTGATTGGCTACCCGAGACTGCTGGTACCAGACCCGTATCTTTCTGGCTCCTGCATTTTACGTCAGGGTTCTTATTGGTCTGGCTGCCGACTAGTTGGGCAGCCGATGTATGCTGATTGGTGGTAGGCATTCCCGCCATATTGCTGGTCAGGAAAGCCATTTTGCTGGTGTGTGTGACTGAGTTTGCCATCCTACCGGCTATTTTACTTCTGTATTCCTAGCTTTTCTGTGACCTTACTGCAAATCGGCAGCTCTTTTACATGGTCCTTCACATCCGTGGCTTGGTTCTTTCATACACATTCTCTCATTTGACTGCACCAATCATAATAATGCTGTCGTGACATCGTACGTCTGGGATTTGGCAGTAGAACTTCAAAACAAGTGAGAGGTAAAGCATCCAATCACTGGCCATAAAACAGAGCTGCAGATAACGCAATTAAATAAATTGGTGCAAAAATCCTTTCGCCATAAATTCGTGGTTTAATAACAACAGACACTGACCAATCACAAGAAAAGTTGACTGTTTGCTTCAGTATAACATGCCCGTCATATCTGCTTTTCTTCTCTCGCTTTGCGGCACCATCTGACTGAGCCAATCGTAACACTGGTACCACGCTGCTGCATATTTGTGATTCGTCTTTATACATAACCATCCTACTATCATGACTGTTATTGACAGGTACCTGAATTCGCGTTTTCGTTTGAGCACAAGCAGGAATCCATACAATAGTTCGTTTGCGATTGGCATTAGACTAATTTGACACGTCCTGAAAGGTGCTGAGCCAGTAATTAAAAAAATAGCTAAATGAACGTCTACTCATGTGGAATCCTAGGGACAGGAAAATTTCACGAATTCAATAACCTGCAGGCTAGAATCCTGCCTGCTGCGCTCCATTGAGTAACAGCTAGTTGACAAATGGTCGGGACTTGAGTATGCATAGGATAGTTGATACTAGCATGAATATAATTGAATTCTCGAAATTTTCCTGTCCCTAGGTATCACCACAAATAGCAAACATCAACTGGCCGACTTGTGCAAATTTGATCGTGATAATACGTCAGTCTTTTTAAACTAAGTTGCCCACATTAAAATTATTTCAGTATAACTACAAATATATTTACTGACATGGCCTGATTAACAACCATTCCAGCAAAAGTATACGATCATACTAGCGAACGTTCGCTGCTTCTGCCAACAGTTGGCCAACTGAAAAATGATTGTATTTGCTACTAGGGGCTTGAGACCTGTAGGTTAGCCTCCAAGAATATGTGTATATGTATTCAAGCAAACAGCAGATGCTAATTGGCTGTTATCTGATACAGTAATTTCTAGAGCCACGATTTTATGGCGAAAATATTTTTGCAACATTTGGTTTCAATGAGTCATGTGCACACCTGCAGCTCTGCTACATCGTCTGTGATTGGATGATTTGACTCTCACTTGCCGTGGCAAAGTACAGACGTACGGAGTCACAATAATCTTATTATGATTGGTGCAGTCAAATGAGGGATGTGTCACGCTGACAGTAATCATGAAGCAGAGCAACAGATGTGCACGCGAGACACTGAAACAAAGTGGGGCAAAAATCTTTTCGCGACAAAATCGTGGCTCTAGTAATATCACATGACTGGGACTGCATTTAGTTATGTCTTTATTGTTGACTCAGCGCTCTCCAGGAGATCTGAAAAAATACAAGATTCAATTGCGAAAGTAACACGATCTTAAAGTATTTTCAATTAAAGCTTGCGCTCAAAAGAATACACGAAATTTTCAGGTACCGTTGTGTTAGAGAGCAGCCAATGAAAAGTGGATTTCTGCCCAGTACACACATATAATTGGAGGCTAGTCAACAGGTATGTGAAACCGTGAAATTTTTCGGTCTCTAATTTTAATTTACTGAGGAACAATACTGTGAAGTATTGTTATTAACAAATTAAAACGTCAGATTGTTAAAATCAATTTAATGCACGATGATGTTTAGCGAGCTAATTTAAGAAGTCCCGAATGCTATATTATGATGCGTGTAAACTATTGTATACTAATAGTAGTTTTTGTAAACATTGGTATAATTTCATTTCATAAGGTTAAAGTAAATTTCTCTAAAACGGTTCTCTGCTTGAGGCCCACTGGGTGTTAAATACGCCTCGGAAAATGCCTGCAAGAACGAAGGATACAATTCAAACTCTCGTCCCCAGGCGGTAAATAAATCTTCATTACTATTCGTCTCCAACTAACAAGGTAGGGCCTAACCCACTCTTCGCATATTAAGCACATTAATTAAAAGTCCTCAATCGGCGCCCCCACTTAAACTCTTTCGAGTTTAACACATTTTTAATAAAAACCATGATACGACTCGTAACGGAAGACAGTTTAAAATTACTGACGCAACGTTGCAAAAACTAGACGCTTGCTGCACGTGATAAGTACGAGCCGAAACTTATTCCTAGAGTTGGTGATTTAACGCTAGCCTCCAAGAATATCTGTGATGTAAAGCAGAGAGCAGCTGCTCATTGGTAGCTCGCTAACACAGTGATATCACACGATTCGGCCAGCATTTAGTTGCTAGTTTTTTATTGGCTGAGCTCTCTCCGAAATGAGTCAAAGAGGTCAAAGACCAATTACGAAAGTGACTTGATCTTACAAGTGCATGAATTATAGTTTGTGTCCGAAAGGTAAAGCAAATTTCTTAAGTTCCCTGGCAATTGCTCATAAACTGGTGTCAAAATTTTCTTCGAAAGTAATATGTGACTGAGTATACCAGTTAACAGAACTCAATATTACTCGTCCTCTTACTTGCACAACTCACCATTTATTTTCGCTTAACATGACTGCCTCTGCCAGACTGCCTGGAGCCGCCGCCGAACAAACCCGAATGACGTCAAGTATGCCTACCAACTGACGCGAACAATAATACTCACGCCTCGAGCCCGAAAATATGACAACTTCAACTACAAATAATAAATCCAATAGGCATTATACAAATATACTCACTCCAAGATTAACAACCCAATATTTAGAGTCACTGATTTTAGTGAAATGAATCTGCCACCAAATTGTTTCTATGCTTTATGCGAACATCCACAGCTCTGCTTCGACGTCAATGATACTATGTTTTAACTCTCAATGCCTAGGGAATCTAACAAGTCACAAACGTCTGGTGTCTCAGTAACACTATTATGATTATCATTAGAATAAGCGACGCATTTCCACAAATTTATGTTATTCAATAACCATGAAGCAAAGCTGCAGATGTCTACATTGAAGCAAGTCAATGCAAAATTATGTCCTCAAAAAAAAAAAAACCAGTAGAACTACCGATATGACGTTATAAACTCCACACCAGTCATTGTTGATTTCTTAAGAGTTGAGTTTGCAAAGACTTTGAGTGTTATGAAATCCGAATACATCAAACTAGATCGTAGACTTGTCCCGTGCGGCAACTAATACTAACTCTTACTCACCCACTTATATCTATATATACTAGAAAATCAAGAGAATCTTTCGTATTATCGTACTGTATAAAAAAAGCGTAGCTTCTTACCAGTGGCGAGACGTGGGGAGCAGTTCTGGGAATTTACTAGGGACCCTTGATTTTTGTACGAACTCGTTTCAATGTCTTAGTTCCACCTCTGTAGTTCTGCTTCTTTGTTATTGGCAGAGTGTCTTTGTGTAAAGACGTTCCTCATTTGATAATATCAATCAGAATAAGGTTACCAGGACTAGAGCCACGATTTTATAGCGGAAAGATTTTTGCACCATTTAGTTTCAATTCCTTGTGGTCACATCCGCAACTCGGTATCATGGCCAGTAATTGGACATTTTAACTATCACTTGTCTTGAGGTTCTACTGACAAATCACATACGTATTGCGTCACATTATCCTCATTGTTATTGGTGCAGTCAAATGAGGGACGTGTCTGAACAAAGACACGCTGCCAATAGCCGTGAAGCAGAGCTGCCGAGGTGCACGCGAGACAGTGAAACAAAATGTTGCAAAAATCTTTTCGCGAAAAAATCGTGGCTCTAGAAATAACACACGTCCGTGATTTGCAGCAAAATGTTAAGAGACGTGAGAGTTGAAATCCTGCCAATCATTGACCATGAAGCGGAGCTACAGATGTGCACACGAGGCACTGAAGCAAACTGATGCAGAAATTTATCCGGTAGAAACAGGGGTCCCTAGCAATGACTATACACAACGCTGAATGTCTATAGCACCATTAGACTGGCTGGTGCAGGTACTCCAACCAGCCAGAAGCTTGCAAGAGGAGAGTATTCTCTAGTAACACGGCATCAGTCAGAGTCAATTAAAACCTATTCGTTGGTCCTGTACAGACGTCAATTCCCGTGCTCCGAGTGTACAGTCGGCCAGCTTCGCCACTGGTTCCTGCTTCTTGTAGAGTTAACCAATGGTTACATAGCACAGCTTAGCTGTATAGAGACAAATCGCAAACGTTCGATGTTGGTGCACTTTGGTTAGCATTGGCCCAGTAACAAAAAAAAAAAAAAAAAGGAAAAACTATATTAATGGTAGACTTTCTCCAATAGCACACTTTCATACGTAATTCATGCAAAGTTTTGCTATAATTTTTTTTTTCAAAATAATTTTCAATATTTTGTAATAATAAAATGTCACTAAATAAGTAATAATACTTAGTTTACAAAATAATATTACAATTACATAAATAACATGATGAAGTCAAATTACTCAGTTGCAATTTATTATTTCATAACTAAGTTATTTTTATAATTAATTTTAATTGCACCTTGTAAGCCATTTACATGAGTTATGCTATAACTTACGGAGAAATTAGAAATTAATATGTAAACGTTCAAAAGTACGTAAAAGTGACAATATACGACAGCAAACGACGTCCATTTTGTAAAGTTCAGTTAATCTTTTTTTAAAGATGTTCGAAACATTTTATCTTAATGTGATTGACAATTGCGGTTATCTATCGTAGCCGACAAGACATCCCCCAACCCAGAGAGATAAAAAGTGAAGGATTTTCCGTAAAATTGATTTGTGTTGTTATATTGAGGGTATGAACACGTTACATAACCCTTGCAGTCACACCATTGAAGTAATGACACAAGACGAACAATGTTTTGGAAACTTAGATGTAATATTGACACGTGGAAGTTCTTAATTATCGCCAGCTGCCGGGAGTCCACGTAGTTTCGTCTTTCCACGTCGTCGGAAGACACGCAGGTACAGAGGAACACAAAGGGAGTGAAAGATAAAGAGTGAGAGAGAGATAGGGCGACTAACTCACTGCAACTCTTGCTTGTACTCTGCGCTAGGGCCCTCGGGCAAAACCGCATCCGTTTCGTTCTGCAATTTCGCACCGGGGCGAATACTTGTTTGTGTTCTCAGGAGTTCCTCTAGTTACGAGAGCGTCCTCCATCCTTCCTGAGGAAGGCGGGGGTGCAGGTCGATAGGCCCTCTGATTTCCCTCCCACTTGCCTCGTTCGCCATCATCGCTCGCGCGTGTCACCTCAAGCCTCAGGGTGTGATCAGCCTCAAACAGGAGGGGCGTGCACCCTTGGTGACGCAGCGTGCCGGCAGTTTGCGCCGACGTTCGCCAGATAGCGCTGCCGGGCCAGATACACACGCTGAGGCAAATACACTATAAACCAATACCGGACAGCTTGAGCGCTTCTGCGAGAATTCTGATTGTGTTATCACGTCAAACCTTACGTATAACTGATTTCAGGCGTATGCTGCCAACATAAACATTCTGGAAAACATTTCTCTAAGCAGATAATATTTTCGTTTGAATGGAGAAAATAAAACTTAGCAGAACGGTAAGTATGTAAAAATTAAATAAAGCATGTTAAAATCATGAAATTTAATAATTATACAAAAATAATATCAAATTGTGTGTCAGTTTCACCTCATACCGCACAGGTTATTATTTTTTTTCCGCAAGCTTGCTTTTAGTACTTGCATAGAGCTGTCCGGTATTAGTATCTAGGGTATTTGGTTGAGTGCTCTCGCCTGGGTGAACGTATTTTGCGCGTTCGAGGTATACAAGTGCGGAAGGGTTAAGGTCGACACAACAAGCACGTAGCCCATTCCCCTTAGCCTTTAGCAAGTCATTGAACTGGCTTGCTGTCTTCTCGCAAACAACTCGCCTCTATGAGATATTCAGTGGTGACCGTCATATTTTATGACGTGATATCAAATATAAATGAGCATTGTTCACGAAGATACCGTTAAAAGATTCTGCGCCAATATTTTCATACCTAAAGAGGCCACAAACAACCCTTTTTCGGCAGCGTGAAGTCAAACTTTAAAGATAATGGGGGGCCTGGAATACGGTTACACGTATATAACGTTCCTTGGACGCTATTACTAAGCAGCTATAAACTTATGCACACTGAACAGTTTTCGAATAATCTTGTAACCGCCGAACCTCTGGAAACAGCGCGGTAGCCTGGGCAGGCAGCTACCTTAGTCTAACTCATTTACTTCAAACAGATTGTGTGCATGATCTTGAATGTGACGTAAGTAGAGATGGTGGAAAATCATGAGAATATTCTCTGCCAGAGAATCCTCCAAAATCAGTATAGTATACTCCGCCTTGTATGATTGGTAGGTGGGTGAGTGGGCTTTACGTCTCGTCGACAGCGAGCTCATTATAGACGGTGACACAAAACTTGATACAATGACAGGAGCTGTTTAAGAGTGCGTGGTAGATAAATAAACGCTGAAAACATAAATTGATTTCTTCGCTTTTTTCGAAGCGAATGTGGATAAAATAATCTATGTCAATCCTAGATAATGGTATTTGCCAACTTTACGGGTAAACATTTATCCAGAATTAGTAATTCGTAGGGCCACGATTTTGTCGCGAAAATATTTTTGCTTCACTTTGTTTCAGTCTCTCTCGTGCATATCGGCAGCTGTACTTCATTGTTATTGGCAGGGTGTCTTTGTTCAGACACATCTCTCATTTGGCTGCACCAATCAGAATAAGATTATTGTAACTCCGTACGTCTGTAATTTGCCAAGGCAAGTGAGAGTAAAATCATCCAATCACAGACGATGCAGCAGAGCTGCAGGTGTGCACATGACGCATTGAAACCAAATGTTGCAAAAACCTTTTCGCCATAAAATCGTGGCTCTAGTAATTCGTTACGTGTGATCTCTTGCGCCGCAGTTAAATGCACGAGGTTCCGGCGTCAGAGATTGTGCCTCAGAAGTTCGTAACACTGGAAACAATTTTGTTTAAAACGTTGGCTGAAACTATTGTCTAGGATTGCTATTGTTTAATTTTCGCAAACTGGCTTCAAGAAACCTTCAGTTATAGATAATGCTTTTAACGTTGAATTATGTAGTACTTCCTCTTAAGGAACCATCCCAGCATTCGTTACCTGGATCGATTTTGGGAAATCATGGAAAAGATAAATCTGGATGACTGGAGCCGGAGATCGAACCCGGGTCTTCCCGAATGCAGAATCAGCATGTTACCGCTGTGCCACCTCGCTCGGTCTTGTACGATTGGATGCCGGTTATGTGACACTGTTCACTTGTTCACGAACGAATCAGAGACGTTAACTCGTAGTGCACCAGAATTAGGATCGGCCAAATTAAAAAAGGAACTCACCAGAAACGAAAGAAAAACGTCAAGAATGAATACTGTCATCTTTCCACGAGATGATCACCATTCCTAGGCATAAGTACAGAACGAAAAAAGAAAACTCGTGGGTTGACTGACCTGAAGAAAAACCTCAAAGAATATCTGTTTACCCAGGCTATCAATAGATGATCATGGATTGCTCTCTGACACAGTGACAGGACATCACAGGACTTACATTAAGTTGCTTCTTTGTTATTTACTGGATGCCTTCCAGGAGGCATGAAATAAGCCAATGACCAGTTACAAATGTGACGCGGTCTTACAATTGTTTGCAATATGGCTTGTACCCAAAACATAACGCCAACTTTTCATGTCTGTAAACACAAGTAGCCTACATTTAAAGATGATTGTTTATCGCGGGAAAACTTGACTTTTTACTGGGTTTTAACCTACGTCCCGCTTAAGAAAAGATTACTGGCTTTTGCTTGTACGTAGAGCTGTTGTCCTATTTGAATAAAACCAATAAGAATCACGATATTGTAATATTTAATGCCTATTATTGGTCTGCAGGCAGCTACGTTGTGTCAGACGTATATCACCCAACCATAAATGTCGCAAGACACTACAGTGTTTTGAAGAGTATGTTGGCATAAAAAATTTTCGCGACATACCATCATCTCTACCTATATTATATAACATACTGCATATTTATAAAATCCATATTACCTACGGTACTTTTGTTAATGAGTAACAATATTTAACTTGTCTTTGCATAGGCACAGGACGTTTTCGTGAAAACAGTTTTGCTACATTTTGTTTCAGTGTTTTACGTGCACGTCTGCAGTTATATTTCATGGATAGAGAAGGTGATTTATCGCGGGAAAAGTTAACGGTTTGCTAGGCTGCAATGTAATGTATTAATTTCTGACGCTTTTATTTCGTTACTTGCGAGTCCCTATTTGACTGGGCCAATGACCTTGAAGCGCGCATCAAATACCGCATCGTCATAACGAGCCCAGCGCTGTACTAACGTGTAAGGTTCCCGCCGATGTAAAATTACTTTAATGTTTAAATTAAGCAGACATCACACACGTTGGGCAGTTGTCGAAATAACTGTTATCGACCGAAGCTCCCCACATCGCTCGCCACTCTGGGCCAGCGAACAGTTAAAGTTGTTACCCGGCTAGGCTAGTCGAGCACTGTGAGGATCGTCAGAAAAAAAAGTACAGTTCGTAAAATAAACAGCACGTGTTTACATAGTGTCTCTTTGCGTAAAGGGTTTAAATGTCGCCCGACGACATGTTTACATTCCTATTTCCGTATGTGTGTTTTGTGAGTGTGAAGAACGCAAGAATTAACGTTTGTAGTGCGATGTTGGGACGTAAAAATTTATGTACAGCAGTTTAAGAGTAGTTTTTATAACAAATAGACTTGCAGGGTAAACCTACGTCCTTAGTCATACTAAGTCTTCGAACTTCAGTAACATAAATTCGTCAATTATTTTAACTGATCTTAGATGTGATACATTGCTCACTTACTGCCGAAACTATATATACCTGTTCTCTGTTGGTAACCTAGTAAACTTGGGATACTGATCCTTCCCGATTTTATGAAGCCTGCAGACTTGTCTATCATGATTAGAGAGGATGGTTTATCGCGGAAAAACTTGACTATTTGCTGGGTTTCAATATACGTTCAGCTTACCTAAAGATTACTGGATTTCACTTGTACGTGGAGCTGTTGCCCTAGTTGACTGAGCCAATAAGAATCCCGCTGATATTTGATGCCTGTTATTGGTCTCCAGACAGCTACGTTGTGTCAAATGGCCCACTAAACTATTAAACTGATTATTTAAACAGGATAATTACTAATTTCTTTACCAGTTAAATTACCAATGGAATTTCTTTTTGAAATCGATCAAGTTGAAAACGACC
This sequence comes from Medauroidea extradentata, assembly GCA_003012365.1. Taxonomy (NCBI): domain Eukaryota; kingdom Metazoa; phylum Arthropoda; class Insecta; order Phasmatodea; family Phasmatidae; genus Medauroidea; species Medauroidea extradentata. The sequence continues at coordinate 1,549 of PNEQ01101421.1, read as the reverse complement.
TCTCATTCGATTTTTAATTTTCGACCTTACTAGTTCCGTTAAATAATTGAACAATTTCATCACGAGTCATGTTATTCTGTAGCTAAACAATAAAATAATAATATTAAGATAAAAATTCTGCAAGAGTTATTCTAAAAAAACTACGCAGAAATAATTGGATTTTATTAGTGAATCACACGAACTGTACGAATGAAGCTATACTCCTCTCGGGTTCCCGTTTTTCTTGATGAATCATCCAACATCTGCCAGCCTACAGTTTTCGATGGCTACCCGAAAATAAGCCAGTAGATTACACTAAATTAATTAATTTAATTGGACGCTTTACGTGTTCTCGAACCTCAGCACATGGCCTGGGTAGAGGAACACGAGGTGACGGGGCTAGGAGTCGGTCATGGCCTGATTAAGGAAACATCTAAGCATTCACCTGGAGGGATTTCGGGAAACCCTGCAAAACCGAAATCAGGATGCCCAGAGCCGTGGATCGAACCCGAATCCTCCCGAATGTGAGGCGAGTGTTGTACCACTCCTCCATCACTCACGAATATCTCCACCGCACTCGGTTGATGCAGGTGTGTGTATGACGTGTTAGTGAATACGTCGGGGAAAAAATTAAAATGCAAAGAATTTAACACTGAAACACAAAGTTAATATTTAAATTTTAAATACTCGAGGAGCTTGGCATGTTATAAACATATTAACTCTCTTTGGTAGGTAATTGGGCTTTACGTCTCGTCGTCAGCGAAGTCGTTAGAGACGGTGACACAACTTGGTATATTATCGGGAAACCATGGAAAATGAAATTAGAATGGCCGAAGCCGGGAATCGAACCCGGATCCTCCCGAATGCGAGTCCAACGTGTTAACGTTGCACCACCTCGCTCGATAACTCTCTTTGGTAAATTGTTCAGTGAAGTGTTCATATATATATATATATATATATATATATATATATATATATATATATATATAATTCTCGTGTCACAGTGTTTGTTTCCATACTCCTCCGAAACGGCTTAACCGATTTCAATGAAATCTTGTATATACATTCGGTAGGTCTGCGAATAGGTTTTTATCTATTTTTATACCCCTAAGTGCCATTGTTTAGTAAATATTTCTAATTTAATAATTTTAGCACCCGTTCGATAACTGTGTAAGTGATAATTGATCAGTTATCCCCACGAGCTGATACTAGCCTATCTCCACCAGGTGTCGCTGCTTTATTATTATTATTATTTATTAATTTCTTTATTATTAGATTTCATCCACTTATATACCACATCCTTACACACTTACAATAAGTTATTTATGTGACAAAACTACGTTTGTCGGGGCAGCTTATATATATATATATATATTGTAGTATACTAAAGTATATTACATTTTACTGCTTATTTTCACTTTTACGTGTGGAGTAAAATAAACTTTCATATATATACGTAAAGGTGTTGTGTTGACTCTACTGGAAGTGACGTACTAAAAAACTTACGTTTAACAACCATTTAGTATAGAATTCAGATGTGAAATTTATTAATAATTTTAACCAAAATGAA
>PNEQ01101420.1:0-12297 GCA_003012365.1 Medauroidea extradentata | reverse complement strand
GCTACATTAATCAATTTTTTTTACCTTAAAAATGAAACTTGAAACAACAAAGTAAATGACAGAAGCATAGTAACACCTTTAAACTCTTTGTACAAAACATTTTAAGTTCCTATGTGTTTTCAGTCGCTTGTAACTTCAAGACACCTGAGCCTCTGCATCAACCCTATATGTGTAGCGTATAAAAGACTCTTAAGTACATTCCGAATAATTGAAAAACGTTTTGAAATGTTATATTTTTTGCTGAACGGCAAAAAACGAGTTGCTGTTAAAATACAGTTCTGCGGCACAAGTTATAAATTTTGTATAAATGCTGCAACACTAAATTTGTTATTGAATTTACCGAACAAAGAATAACAGTTTCATAACTTTTATTTTTTTCCGCTAATTGCTTAAAATATACGTGTTAATTTACAGCAAGATGGTACCATGGAATGGCGTCAATTCGCATTTCGACAATATTTATGCTTAAAATATTTCATAACATGTTCGTACTTGGTAATGCTACATACTTAACATAGTAATAAAGGTAACAGACGTTGTTAATGTTAAACAAAGACAAAATATAAAATTGAACAGAATATGTTTTAAGTTACAATACTCTTGGTGACAACTTAGGAAGACCAGAGAAAAAAAAAACCAAACTAAAACAAAAATCACCCTCGCATTATTAAACATCAACCGAAGCAGATATAAAAGGACCAGCACGAGCCCATGGATTCTAACGGGGCAAAAAAGAGAAATTAATTTTAAAAAAATCACAAGTAAAACGTAATTTCTTAACATCGCGAAATATTTTCTCATTTGGTTATTTTATAGTTAAAATCGGTTGTCTGAATTCCGATCAAATACATAATGCTCTAGAATAAAAATTCAGGGTCAATTAGCTAAAGAAAAGGGCTGGAGGGATAGGAATAATCGGATAAAACTCGGTCACCAGGAACGTTCGACACGTTTTATCAACGCTAAAATTCTGGTCGCTGGTAATTGAAACAGGGACTCGTTTAATAATTTAGAAGTACGGAAACAGCGATGTTGTGCGGAAATTACGCTAAAGCAAGTAGTTAACATGGGATAGTACAATGTTCCGCCTCTGCAGGAATCGTAAACTGGATCTTCTATCCGCCAACAGTACCATCAAAACAAAATGGCCGAACGACGACGTTTGATTGCTCACCGCCATCGATACAATAACAGGAAATACTATCTACTCCCCTACCCTTTCCTTACCTATACCCTTCAAGGAAGCAGATACGTGTAGAGAAACGAGGCTGATTCTCAAATAACACGAGTTAAAAAAGAGGTTGTAAACTGATATTATATATATATATATTACTTCCTTGAGATAAACTATACCTATCGCGTTATATTTTTAACGCGATAACTTATTTTAATAGGCCAGGTTAGGGCACAAATTGAATAAACAATCGAGCTTAAATCGTTTGCGAAAATAATATCTTCCCTCCACCATATAGAAAACTGTTTATGACTTAAAATTTTACTGAGAACTATGTGTAAATTACGTATGTTATTTATTTATGATTGGTAAGTGTAGATTCTATGGACAAGGAGGAGAAACAGAAGTGTTTTTGTTGAAAGTAAGTTATAAATTTTAAATGACAACTAAAATGAAACTGAAACTGAAAATACATAAGTTTTAGTGCTTATAAAACAATTTACTTATAATAATGTTAATCTGTAAACTCGCTACACGCGATCGCAATGATTAATTTTCTTTGACTGTTAGAGAGGCTGAGCGCAGAAGTTTAGAATTTAGATTTCTATAGTATTTTCACACGAGTCCTTTGAGTGGTTTTTCATATATCACATGCTGAAAAAGCTGTTTTTAGCAGTTTTGAGGGGCTCCGTAATGCTTTTTCTAATGGATGTAATGCTTTGAAACCGCTCTTCAGTCATCATTTGAAGTTGTATTTTCTTTTCGTACTACAAAGGGTATGTGTGGAATAGTTTCGTAAATAAGGCGTATTTACGAACACGCTACAACATATTTTAAGCGCGTAGTAGGCGAGGCCCTTGATTGTTCGGTATGCATTGTCCGATGTAGCATTCTACGATAACTTGATCAAACCTGCGTGACATACACTTTTAGTCATGAGACCTGCAGTTACAGTATTGGTCCGTTTTTGGGCCTATGCTTATATAACACTAGTTGTTCCTCTCATTGGACGTCTAGATGTACACGCCCTCTGACGTCACACCGCATGGGGATAATACTGTGGGAAACAAAGCTTGTATACAAATATGCTGATTTGTTAGTTGGTGATGTAAGAAACCAAAAATTTTGTGCACTCATAGTTTTGCACGCAACAGTACAAATTATTAGTTTAAATTTCATGGTTAAGATACGCAAATGCATACGTTTACTGTTTACTTGAAAAAGCTGCAAATTCCAAGCAAATAACCAATTTTCTTTACATACAAATCATCCGGGACGCGTGAAGTGAAACACCTGTAAGAAGGTTATGTTCGGCTGCGGTATCCATGGAGGTAGGAATTGTATCCCACACCAGACTGAAGCCCCGCCTCTTTTCAAGTCGTCCATTTGTGGATTGATCCTCCCAAAAAATTGACATCCAATTTTGTAACACCATGAATTTGGACCGTTGTCAGTCCAGCACATTATCAATGAACACAAATATATTGCTGGATGAGTGGAAGTCTAAATATGCGCCAACAGATCAGTTGTTATGGCTGTACGGCAATAATTACAATTTTCTCATTTTAATTTACATAATCAAATGTAATAATAATGTTATTTCAATACTGCTACTGTTGCTGATCCTGAACACTAATACGTGTAAGAGAGTCTAGCTCCGTGCCAAAACCCTCGTAACTGGCATAAAGAAAACCAAATTCTTCACTAAGGGTTGCCGAAATTCCTCTCCTCCGAATACCAACTTACACAACGAAAAAAAAATGCATTTTACAACCACTAAACAATTGGATGAAATTACGTACATAGTTATATTTGGTGCGATAAAAGTTAAATATAATAACGAAAATTGTATTGAGAAATTAGTAATTCTGAAACGTTTTTTAAATTGCGTTTTCTGACGTTGGTATTAGGAAGGGGAGAATCGTAGCCTATTTCGGGCAAAAATAACGTCCTTGTCATTTAATATGGAAGCTAGGACTCTAGATATATCATTACCTTAATTGTAAAACCTCGTAACTCCATATTATGAAGATCGGACATTCGAGCCCTTTTAAACCATCATAATAAGTTATTTCGAAATAAATATTGTTTAAAGTAGACATAAAATTTTTATTTATAATAATGTAATACAAAATTAAGTATTTTTTCTAAGCGTGAGGGAAATAAAATAGTTCTTCTCTCCTTTTTTTCTGAATGGATGTGAAATGGAGTTACGAGCTTTTACAGTTAAGGTGACACCATGCTACTAGGATGTTATCGTCCAGGGCGGCAAACAGTAAGGAATTGTCCGGGCCGGAGCATAGAGTCGAAGAGTGGAAGAGATGCAATAAATCCGCGCTTCAGGACGTCTCCTATCCGTCATCCGGTGGCGTCAGACGCGGGACTGTGTTCATAACGTCTACAGCAACCGACACCGCCCGCCGCTATCTCACAGGTTGCTCCCGTGGAGAAGGGTTGAATTAATTAAAGCTCCGTGACCCCTTTTATTCTCCCCTCCCCTACCACCACCCTTGGGCCTCAGAGAACTCTTCCTTTGACTGTGTTTCCGAGCTGCGCTCATGGCGGTCCCCCCTGCGTACACTCGCTCGACCTTTTGCGCGTGTTTGATCGAACTCTTTTGAGTGCCATATCCAAAGAGTAGGAAATATTACAGAGGCAAAACCGCCACATGTTCAGCGAAACCTATGTACATACAGGGTGTATACAAACAACCGTGTAATAAGCACATGACGTGAATCCTGTGCTAGACGAATCACGAAAATGTTATTGGCAAAATGTTGTACGATTATATTTTACGTGCACAATATGTCAACGTACCGGAGTAGTTAGTCTCCTCTTGCTCTCCACACATATCTTAACTTACCCTGCATATTATGGATGCAGGTTCAAAACCCGAGCAGCCCAAATACGATTCTACGTTTACTCGACGTGCTCAGGTTATTGCGTGATGTGATTATTAAGCGTTTGTTTCTCGACGTTCTGCTTGAGGTAGAGAAGTTGCCAGCCTAAGAATAAATGTTTACCACCATGGCCGTCTTTAGTAGAAGGCCGGAGTCATGAATGTGGCAACACTGTACCGGGAGCCTGATGCTTGTCACTTCTTCAGCAATGCGTATAGAGAGAGACCGGAAAAATTCGCGCGTTCACTGATATGTATGCTAACTTCCAAGAATATATGTGAAATTGTGCAGATAGTAGTTGTTTATTAGCTGCTCGCTGACACAGTGAAATGGGCGTGTATACAGATACAGTTTTAGTATTGGTTCAGCTACTTCCAGGAAGTGTCGAGCACGGTCGTAGAAGAACAGATCTGGACACTCGCCTGGAAACTTGACCCCCTTGTTGTTTGGCTGTAGTTCACCAAGTTACCGAGAATATTGTGTTTTATTGGCGCTGATGTTAGGGGCTGTCGGACTCAAGCTCCTCCCACTTCCTTTCCACTAAGATAAACAATTGATCAAAACGTATTTTTAATCAGTTTATGAAATACTTCCTTCGTTCACAAATTTAAGAAAAGCCTCCAGCAACCTTTATTCATTTTATAATGTTAACAATGGAAAAAAGTGGGAGGAGTTTGAGTCAGACCGCCCGAATTACAGCGCCAAAAAGTACGACATTCTCGGTAACTTGACGAACTACAGCCAAACAACAAGGGGGTCAAGCAAATACATTGGTAGATAGGCGAGTGTCCAGACCTGTTCTTCTACGACCGTGGTCTCGAGTAAGTCTACTTCCAATTATGAACGAGATACACACCTATAGTGGCTGGAACTCTAACTTGCGCCTAAAATAAAACGCGAAATTGTCAGGTCTCTACATATAGATGTAGCTTTAGTGGCGTACACGTCTACACTGACTAGGGCAGCCAATGAGCGACCGGCAACAGGCCTCCGATGCAGTGTTGCCACATTCAAGACTCCGGCCTATAAAGACGTCCATGCTACTACGCTTTTGCCGTAGTTGGTAATGTCCCCGCTACAAACCCTACAATCACTCGGACATCGACGTTAAGTCGCAAATTCATTAATTCACCGGTGCATTCATTTGTGGTTGACACACTGGTGTACACCGGTTGAGGCTATTATCGAACATCAGGTTGACATTTTTAATTTTTCCGTTACGAATGAAATGGGATAAAATCACTAATGTCATTTGACACCATACTGTGAAACAAATACAAACTGAACACTTTGGTAGCACACGTAATACTGACTATTGCTCATAGTTGAAATTTACTAATTTAATAGAACATTCGTTTTTCCAGTTAGTTCATGTTTTAAAATACAAAAAAGTGTTCCATTCCAAATAGTTTAACGAATTTGTTTGACCTCACATTCCACGATTAATAAAGTTATAGCAAACGTTTCTTGCGTGATTATGTTCAAAAATTCACCGATTCGTGTTCCGGTGCACGTCCGCCGGACCAAGCTGTTCGTTTCATGCACCGGTTGGGCTGGTTGAGAGCAAAACAGCAATTTACGAACGTCCGGTGTACACCGATGGGTGCACAGGTTTATTTTCGAAAACGCGGAAGGCAGTCCAAGCGGACGAGTGTCAAACTATTCAATCACTTCTTCTCGTGGGGTACATATGTCATGAGTGACAGCTACGGGCGAATGTGCAGAGGTCTACATTCTAAATCTGAATTAGTGAATATTCACTGATTCACGATGATGGATTGAGCAGTTTAAACAATTTTAATCAGTGAAAATAGTCACTGTTTAACTAGTGATAAACACTGATTTACATCTCACAAGTGAATCAGTGAAAATAGTCACTGTTTAACTAGTGATAAACACTGATTTACATCTCACAAGTGAATCAGTGAGTATTCACCGGTTTTTCGCAGTTGTTTTCAAAGAACAGTTTTCACTTATTGAATCAGTGAAAAATTAATGGAAAATCTGTGTACATTCACTAATTAACTGGTGGAATGTTGGCACTCTTTATCGGAATCAGTGAATAGTCACCGATTTCACAATGGTTTCTCGCTGATTCAATTTGTTGAAACTGCTCCATCCATCGGCATGAATCAGTGAATATTCACTAAATCAGATTTAGATTGTAGCGTGCAAGTTACATACCTACTATGTCGCCGGTATAACCGCGCATTGAAGTAGTAAAGTTTTTGAGTTATCAAAATGTAGTTTTAACAGGACTTAACTCTCTTGTTGAGAGAAATAAATTGGTTAGAACACATAATATTATATTGATTCAAGTTTACACGCTTGTTTGGCCAAATACAAACGTACATACTGTACTGTAACAAACTTTTTCTCTGTGTACTTAAACCCAAACAAACTGATTTTAACAGTTTCTCAGCCCATCGTCACTACATCCTTCTGTTTCTGTCGCCACCCCTAGTTGGTTGAAAAAAAAAATGCCGTTATTACTCTCCACTCCGCTTCTGCAATTTCTCCCATCTCCACTACTCCCCACTTTTCAGCACTCTTTTTTTTTCTCTCCGGTAATTATCTGCACTTATATTCTTGACCTTTCTTGGGGATCTCATTTCTGTATACTTCAGCCTTTCTTTGCGATCTTCTCTTTTGCCTTTCTTTGGACGAGACCTTCTTTTTTTTCTTCCTACAGCCTCGTCCAGGTCTCGTGTAATTGGCTAATCGGCCTCGTAATAGGACGGACGTCTGAAGGGTCAAGTAATGAGAAACTACGCCGTTGATGCCGATCAGGATTTAACCGGGTTACCTCTCATATTACAGCCTAACCAACCGTCAAGCCTAGTATACGTTATACTTCAAAATAAACGCAAAATCTGGATACGAAAATGTGGCAAAATTTTGTGCAATGACATTTTACACACAAAATGTGGCAGCATTGCACTGCAGTTAGTCGCTCTTGTGCTCCACACATATCTTGCTAGTCTTACTGCTACTGTTCTGACTTGTATATTATGTGTGCAGGTTAAAATTCCTAGCAGTACGAACATGATTACACGTTTACTTGCCGTAACATACATAAAATAATACCTGGATGTGGAGCGTAAGAGAGGACTTTCTCTGTGCAGTGTTGCCGCACTGTGCACGAAAAAATGTTGTACAACATTTTGCCCACTTACTTTTTTGTCTTTAATTTAGCCCAGAACTCACGTGGGGCCGGAAAATTTCGCGGATTCAATTACCTGCAAGCTAGAATTCATTGTCCTATGCACATTCAAGCCCCGTCTATTCGTTCATTGTCTGTTGTTCCAGTGAGTAGCAGCTGGTGAACGAATGGACGGGGGAGTATGCACAGGAGAGTGCATTCTAACATGTAGGTCATTGAATCAGCGAAATTTTCCGGCCTCTAGCTATTAGTAGAGACCCTTGTTTTTCGCGAAAAGGATTTTGCCGCAGATTGTTTCAGTGCCTGATGTGCAAATCTACAATTCTGCTTCGTGGTCAATGATTGGATATTTTAACTCTCACGAGCCTTAGGATTCAACCGGCAAATCACAGACGTGTGATGTAGCAGGGACGATACTGTAATTGGCTCAGTCACATGAGACACGGCTTTTCACACAGGCACGCTGCCAATAACCATGAAGCAGAATTGCAGATGTGCACGTGAGGCACTGAAACAAACTGGGGCAAAATTATTTTCGCGAAAAGTAGGGGTCTTTAGCTGTTATGCGTTTGTTTCCGGACACCCTGTATATGCACAGAACTAAGTAAGCAGGGATGATTAGAGACACTTGTTTTTGGTGAAAAGAATTTTTCGTAATTTTTTTAAAAGCCCATTGTGAATATTTCCAGGTCTGGTTCATGGTCAGTGATTGTATTTTCTTACTCTCTGAGTATTGGGGTTCTACACGCAAATCACAGACGTGTGGTAACACGATAACTTCATTCTGATTGGTTCAATAAAATCAGTGACGTCTCTCACTGCCGATAGCCACAAAGCATAGCTGCAGATGTGTATGTAAGGCACTGAAATGAAAGGGTGAAACACTCTTTTCACCAAATACCAGTGGCTCTGTAAATGACTATTATTATTCGGGTGTTTTAAAAAAGTTTTCTTTTAGTTAATTTGAGTTTTACTATATTGCTCTGTACGAAATCACGCTAATTTTGAAACTTCTCACTTTATTACAAACATTTAAATGAGCCAACGATGGGAAACAAATTCAGATGCACTGCCGGTCAACAACAATAAACGAATGTGCAGCAAACATTCAAAAATCAGGCACGTCCGTCCTACCTGACTGTTTGAGGAAAGTTAATAAACATCACATCTCATAATACTAACTAAGAAGTATCGTACATTTGTAAATACAGTAGGACATGTTTTTTTTCTTCATTGGATCTTAGTTTATACTCGTGTGTAACACATGTAAATACACTCAAATTCTCTAACGGCGCTTGCATACATAATTTGTTCCCCCATAGTGATTTTATTAAAATTACTGCGTTAAGGTTTAAATCCTATCAAAGTCACTAAATATTTAGATTTGTGTGAATGTTATCCTTGAGCTTTAGATAACAGGAAATTGTGAAAAGTTACATAAATTTGTTGCATATTGGGATGTATAGTGAGTTTCAATAAAATTAGTAACATGTCACGTAACGTCCCAGCAAAATTTTAATAGTTTTGAAAATTTTTATATTTGTACGAGATATGGTTTGTTTTATAGATATATATTGAGACTATTTTTTACAGTAATGAAAACATTCTAGCTTTCATACTTTTTGTATAATGGCAGGTCAAAGCCCAAATTTGCATGAAGTGGTTTAATACAAAAAAAAAAAAAAAAAGAGAACCAAAGGACTTACAGAAATGAAATAATTCACACTTAATAACAGTGTCACGCGCTACATCATGATATGTATGAAAATCACATTTGAATACATTTTCAATTTCTAAAACATTGTTGAATTTTAAACAAAAAATTGGCAATTTTAAATATTTTTTTAAAAATACATAAAATGTCACTGACGACTTTTACATACCTCTTGACGTAGTCCTTGACATTGTCATTCAGTGTGAATTATTTCATTTATGTAAGTCAGTTGGTTTTCGTTTCGTGTATTAAAACGTTTTGTGCAAATTTGGCCTTTAACATGTCACTGTACGAAAACTATGAAAGCTAGAAAAGTTTCATTACTGTAACAAATAGTCACTATATATTGTAACATAGCATTTTGTCCAATGTTACAGATGCGTATAAATTTCAATTTATTTGTCAATGAACCTAGGTATTTACTATTCTATGACTATAGTTACCACGTGCCAGGAAGAATGTAAGTTTTAATTGTCTATGTATTGAATGTTTAAGGTATTGTGGTTTTGAGACTTTAATGACTTCTACAGCTTTTATATATATGCTAGGAATATTTTGTTTTGTATCACGGATTACAACCTGATCTGATCATATTGGCGAACAAACCCGGGGTAAGCTACGAGGAAAGTATTGATTGGAATGGGTGTTGCGACGTTAAAACAAGAGAAGTAGTTTTGTTGAAGAACGATTGAGAAAATTTTATGGAAAAAAGAACGTTCCCGTCCATGATGCCGAACAGACGTGTAGTCAAAAAGACCTGAGGATTTCTTCGACGAGACGCTAAATTGTTCATACGCGTCGTCAGAAAGGTCTCACTTTACTTCTACGACTAATACCAGGAGAATTTCATTGAAAAATCATACACGATGTCAACGCCGAAGAAGGACGTTCCAGGGAATTGAAAAGAAGAGCCCGTGGATCAGGCCATTCCATAGTCCACTTCGTGTTCGTTGCTGTCCAAGTCTCCGAAGTCTACGGTTCGACGGGTCCACTATTCGATGAACGAGGGGAACGAGAGCTTCATCTGAGGACGAAGAGGTCGCGATCGTCTTACGAGCATCGGGAGTACGTGGTCGCCGCCCCAGGACGAGAACAAACAGAAAAATTGAAATATCTAGAACACAGAAAACCAAGTAGAACCCGGGTTTGTGAGTTAATTGATGGTCAGATTCGTACCCGAGTTAAACACCTTGGTCACGGTAGAAAAATATCATTTTGAAAATTCATACACTATCATAATTCCTGCTTATTTATTTATCTAGTTGCCTGACTTGTCTGTAGAAGTCATTATTTTTCCTATCATATGAATTCTGTTTAAATATACTTCTTATGACTTCTACAGGCGTTTGGTTTCCATTTGGTCAGTAGCTCTAGTAATAGAGATATTGGTTGGCTTTCCTATATTATCTCATCCTTTATTAAAGTGAAAGAAAAGGTTTCACAATATTTTTTCTTTACAATATATATATATATATATATATATATATATATATATATATATATATACATATATACATATACTATTTGTTATATATATAAAACAAACCATATCTTGTATATCTATATATATATATATATAACAATTTTTGAAACCATTCAAATTTTCCGTGAACTCCCCCCTTAACTGAATAATCACGTATATAGTTTAAGAGTACGATGCTACTAAATGTAGACACACAAATGTAAAAGTCAAAAGAGGTATAATTTCTCAACGATGTCGCTTGAAAGTAGTGAAGATCCGAGCTTGTCCACGTCAATCGTTACTGTTGTTCGCACGACAACACAGTTCACGTGGAGTATGTAGCAACAGAACTTGCAGCTTCTAGGCTTCCTTGATTGTAGCTGCGTCACTGACGTATTCTTTACTAACGTTGGATGGATGTTTTGAAATTTCGATTACACTCAGATGTTCTTTTCTTGTAGTTACGAACGTTAGACATAGTATCGTGTTTGTCAACATCAGTGGTATGTTTTGTTTCAACTGGGTGTTCTGCCACAGCCTAAATAGTAATACATACGTGAAGGACATGGTGGCGCATTTGATACGGACGAACAATGCTGCCCGAGGTTGTTGATAGCGGCCCTCTGTCTGTTCGGCTCCTGCATGTTACGGCAGGTTTACTATTGGCCCGCCTATCGGCTAGCAGACAGTCGCCTTACGCTGATTCGCGGTAGGCGTTACCGCCATGTTGCTAGCCAGCGACGCCATTTTGCTGGCGTGTGTGACCGAGTTCGTCAACCTACCAGCTATTTCATTCTGTATTTCTAAATATTCTGTGTTTCTGCTATGGCTAACCGTGGATTCCCATGTTTGTAGTAACTGCTGTGTTCCCTTACAGTGGTGATGCAATTTTTTCTTCTAGAGTGTCCAATATATACTTTCCCACAAGAGCAGAGTAACTCAGAAGCCTAGAAGTAGAATACACCGCCGTGAAAATCTTGCGAACTATAGCTAGAGAACTTTTTAACACTTTATAAAGATTATTCCGTAGCATTACTTGATAAATATTTATCGGTAGAGTTACGTCAATTTTGCGGATTAATCTGACAGCAGCCTAGACTTGTCAGTCCTATACACTCACAGGCCACAATCGATTATATATTGGTAGAGACACTGGTAAATCGCGGGAAAAGTTGATTGTTTGCTAGGCTCCAACATACTATGTATAACACTGAAGGTTTTGCACTTATATTGGCTATCGTTTATATGAAGCACCGTATCCCTCTTCAACAGACCCAATTAGAACTGAACAGTTGTAACACAGAACGTATGTGGTTTGCCAGAAAACTGTTCGCACGTGTCACGATTGAGATACTTCAGTTTATTGGAGACTATGCTAAATATTTTCGCGATTTTCCAGTGTCTCTATATATTGGCTTATAACTGTACAAGCTGGTAACAAGCGATAGCTAGGGACTGGAAAATTTCGCGAATTCAATTACCTGTAGGCTAGAATCCATTGTATTATGCATACTCAAGCCCCGTTTATTAGTTCATGGTCTGCTGTTCCACTGAGTAGCAGCTTGTTGACGAATAGTCGTGGCTTGAGTATGTATAGTACAATGAATTCTATCCTGCAGGTCATTGAATTCGCGAAATTTTCCAGTCCCTAGCGATAGCTAGGGCCCGGTAGTTTTCGCGAAAAGATTTTTGCCCCACTTTGTTTCAGTGTCTTACGTGTACACCTGCAGTTCAACTTCATGGCTATTGACAGAGTGTTTTTGTGCAGAGTCGTTATTCATTTGACTGTGCCAATCAGTACACGGATAACTGTCACACATCACGTCTGTGATTTGCGGGTTTAACCTCCACACGCTGGGTGTTACGGCATCCAATCACTGACCA
>PNEQ01101419.1:0-12192 GCA_003012365.1 Medauroidea extradentata | reverse complement strand
GCGCAATGCGATGGGGATGTCTAGTAACGTGTGCGAGCAAGGTGAACCGGTATACTAAAGAAGACTATTGAAACTAACAATCAGTAAACAAAAGTTGATGTGCACACGGACTACTGTCTCGCCTCTCCAGACGATTTCGACGAACTGCCACGAGGAAGGCAGCTGCTAAGGGCTCCTTGCCACGCTACGGGGTTCACACACTTCCGGTACCTCGTGCATGTTAAATGATTGATATTAACATTTTATGAAAATGGTACACACTAAATTACATAATAAATGGCATTACATATTTTGCTGGTATTGAATGATGCGTTTCTAAATGTCTGCTGCAATATGAAAGTAAACACTGAAAGCATGGTGATTTTTGGCACAAGCATGGCGGCATGTTTACACTGCTGGAAATGAAAACACAATTACACTCACTATTACATGCAAAATTACACTGCGTGGATGCGGGAAAATTATGGGAGAGTCTGAAAATGAGACCTGAGCCTTGTTGATGATGCACAATTGCGCCGTTTTGGGCTTAACCCATACGCTGGCCCTTTGGCTGACGTCAACACCAATCACCCATATGATTACCAGGCGCAGGGGCAATTGCTTGTGACAAGACGCAGTTACTGTCTGTTCTGTGTATGGACACCTTTGGGTATCAAGGTTGTCCAGATTGAAAGAGATGACAACTGCTGGGAAGAGAACACGAAAAATAAACTTATCCAGTTCTGAATGACATGCATGTTACCTGCTGATTCACGACAGTCTCGCTCTGTGCCAATCAGGGACTCAGAACATATAATCAGTGCTATGAATTGTCTTCGACGAGAGAAAAAAACTAGCCAGCAAAAAAATAAGACGGAGACAAATATGCGAAAGTGAGCAAAAGAAAGAGTGAACAGAAAAACACCTCTACAACTTGTCTTCTAACACAAACAAATATAGAAGGAAATTAATTGTATGAACTGTACAGTATTTCGAATTGGATGAAAGGGTATTGTTAGTATGTTATCATAATTACGTATATCAGAATTATGTATAATGTCTAGAGACACTGGTAAATCGCGGGAAAAGTTGATTGCTTGCTAGGCTCCAGCATGCTATGTATAGCACTGAAGGTTTTGCACCTATATTGGCTATAGTTTATATGAAGCACTGTATCCCTCTTCAACAGACGCAATTAGAACTGTACAGTTTTAACACAGAACGTGTGTGTTTTGCCAGAAAACTGTTCACACGTGTCACGATTGAGATACTACAGTTTATTGGAGGCTATGTTAAATATTTTCGCGATTTTCCAGTATCTCTAATAATGTCATAATTATGTATGCTTTCGCAACTTATAATATACAATTGATGTTATATAGTACAATGTATACATTGTTTACAAACTTTAAATAAGTAGTCTTAGCAGGCCACCCTCCGACGAAAATGTCGCCGAAAAATAAGGGAAAATAATAACAAGTAATGTTGAATAAAATGTTCCCACCTAATTGTTTCAATGATGCAATTGATGCCACAAGTTAATAATGTAAAAAGTAATTCATATTACAAGGTAAAATAATTGTTGATTACTCTCTGTCAAAAAGTGTCAATCAGAAAATAAAATTTTAAAATTCCGATAAGCGATTGTTAGAGACCTGTCGGGCCTATTATGACGTGTAAGTAGTAAGCTATTTTACTACACAGAAGAATATTTTATTGTTAAAGTTGTATCGATCAGAATCGTATGAGCTTTTATGTGCGGAATATAATTAAGGAAGTACCTATGGGTAGAGACCGGAAAATTTCGCTGATTCAACGACCCGCACGCTATAATCCATTGTCCTATGCACATTCAAGCCCCGGCTATTCGTTCATTGTCTATTGTTTCTCTGAGTAGCAACTAGTGGACAAATGGTCGAGGCTTGAGTATGCACAGGACAATGCATTCTAACATGTAGGTCATTGAATCCGCGAGATTATCCGGCCCCTACCTGGTTACAACATGAAGGATACTTGTTGATAAAGAAGTCAGAAGGGACACTGAAAAATTGAATTACGTTATTTTATTTGTGTTGAAATTGTGCATGGGATTGTAAATATTTATTCTGTTTTTGTTACGTTTCATTTGGCCAACAAACTGTAGGGCCTATTACGACGTGTATGAAGCTCTTTGGCTTATAAAGAAGAATACTTTTTTTTTGTCAAAGTTACATAACTCAGAAATGTATATACGTTTATGTACTCTGTATGATTTTGGAAGTAGATATTGGTTATGACATGATAGATTCTTATTGGTAAATATGCCACAGTGTAATCAATATTTTAGTATACAAGCATATGTTCCAATTAGTGAGGAACTGTTTTTCTGTGTTATATTAATTTAACTTACGGCCTGTATTACTTTCTTCAGTTACATCTAGTTAAAAGTGACCTATTAGGTTGAGCGAAAGCGTGTAGATTCTATTACAACTTTAAGATTACAATATCTAGGGCTATTAATAACCTATAGATTTGTTAGTTAAGCTTCTAAAATGGCTGGAATCTGTGATATTTTTGTGGTTGTGTGGTCGGAATTTATAGGAAAGATTTAAACAATAACTTTCATAATATTTAAATACAAGGAATGAATTATGGCAGCGATACAGCTGATGAATACTTGTAAAATATCATTATATAGTAAAATTGTAATACATTTAGATATAGGTAATAACACTAGCTCTTAGTAAATGCGTTAATGAATAACTGTAATGACATTTGTAAAACAAATTATATACCTCTGTGTTTATCTTGGAGAAATGCTTATTTATTTCTTACAATCTAAATTAACAATATTTGAGATGTTTATACTATAAACTAAATATTTTAATCTCACTTGTTAAATGCTGAATGCACATCTCATGTATTGGTTATCTTCGGGCTTATGGGATCATGGGTGAATGATCTACTTGGATAAATACTGCCTAGCTCTAAATATAAAATTTATGTTTGAGGCGAAGTGTTGGATTCTAAGAGCATTATGAAGATGTGTGGCAATAGCCATCCGCGATGAACTAAGCACCACAACACCCTTTTTTAGGTATGTAGGTATACTACAAATGTCTATATTTCAGCTACATAAAAGTATAAAATTGTATTTTAAACATAACGTACATTACCAATACCATGGTTATTTTTAATGCGATGGACCTATACAAACTGACAATATATTTAACAAGCCACTCAAGTTCTCACATTATTGTAACTAGCATATATATATATATATATATATATATATATATATATATATATGATTGTGGTTAATTGTAACTCGGTTACGTAAGTGCACGTCTTACTGGGCTACACATACAACGCAACATGAGCTCTCAGCTCTCATCATCAATACAAAAGGCATTATCAAGAATAGAGTAGAAGAATTGTCGAACCACGGCCAAGAGTACGCGTCCAGCTTCCCCAGCTTGACCTACTGCTGCTAATCATTACTTTCCCACGTAGCTAAAATTCTCTTCACACTCGCGGAACGATAACTCATGATAGCTGGCGACATGTGCGCGGGACGCGACAGTTGTATCACTTACAGAGAGAAGTATAAACCTATAAAGTGGGATTTTTTCGTTTCCTTTACTCCTTCTTCCGTGTGTGTGTATGTGACACGCATATAAACTCAGATGCTTATCTGGGCACAGGCCAAACGAGGCCTGCTATGATGCACCATGGACATCTAGGGCCGATATTATAAACCTATTTCGAATGACAACCAACTGCTATCCCCATAGAGAAAGCATTGGTGAGCAGTCGGTTTTCATTCGAAAGCCGTTTATGGATACGGCCCCTAGTCTGTCGTCCGGACCTCTCCGCGCGCAAGGCCATGCAGACAAAGGCTCGCGCAGTGTTGGTAGTGTCTTGTAGTTTTCGGAAAAAGAATTTTGCCCCGATTTGTTTCCGTGATTTACGTGCAAATCTGCAGTTCAACTTCATGGTCAGGGATTGGGTGCTTTAACCCAACGATTATATTAGGAAATCACGAACGTGTGCTGCTACGGCAAACTTATTGTGATAGGCTCAGTCAAATTAGACTCGTTTCTTCGCAAAGTAAACGCTGCCAATAACCACGAAGCATAGCAGCAGATGTGTACATAAGGCCAGGCCCGCCATGAAGGAGAAGGGAGGGAGGTGTGGAAGCGGGGGTGAAATCCCCAGGGTCCGGCCCCAGAGCTTAGCATGTCAACATATTCCGAAAAGAGATGGTAGCGATATGTGACGTCCTAGGCACAACTAAAAAAAAAAAAAAAAAAAAAAAAAAAAAAAAAAGGGGGGGGGGGTAATAGGGCACGCTCGACCCTCCTCCATAGATAAAAATACTGAAAAAGATTCATATTATTAACAATTAGTAAAATAATTTTACCACGTGAATATTTTAGTTTTAATTACAAAAGCTGCTAAAATAACACTTCTGTGTGCCTTGAAATCCAAAATGTTCTCGGGGAGGACCCCCGACCCCAAGCTTAAAATAATTGATTATACTCCAAATTACCAAATTGTCATACTAAGGCAGTAATAATAATAATAGTTTTTATTAGAATATTGAATATTAAATTACGAAATATGTTAAAATAGCACTATTTTAGACCTAAGAAACCAACATTTTTCCAGAGATGGGACCCTTTTCCAGACTTAAAATTGATGGTGTATATTTTTATATGTTCTCTTTTAGCTATAAAATTATTTATAAACTCTCATATAAAATTTTACAACAATTTTGCCTATATGTTATTCGAAGTTTAGTAATGAAAACTGCTAAACCAGCACTATTTTGCACCTTGAAATCTAAAATTTTCCCAGATTAGACATCCCCATACCAAACGCGAAACCTGGTCAAACCACTGGTTATAATATAATTGTGTTTACGAAATGTGTGTGAGCATCCCTTCCCCCAAATTTGGAATCACGCGAATACGAGAACCAAAACATTAAATTGTAATGTCGTCTACATGTGGTGAAAACAAAGTGAGAGTAAAAACGAGTGATATTTAACTCACAGAACAAACTGTAGACATATAAAAAAATTCAGTTGGTTGACGTATAGCCTCTACTGTTAAATTAATTTCCTACCCAAGGGTTTGTTATTTTTAAGGAGCGCAATTGTAATCACAAATTTATTACGAACTTATAAACTACTAAAATTGTAATGAAAGCATATTTGTGGGAAATTTTTTTGCAATTTCATATATTTAAGTACAGATGACAATCGTACAAGCAACCGAGACTGACAGTAGAGGTAATGTTCGGCAGGCATTCTATTTGGCTTGTTACTAGCCAGTAATATCAGCAGCAAATCGAATGCCGCTGCCTATGACCTTTAAAAAATATCTTAGAATTGATGACATTAACATGTTTGATTTACACTTTCCTTTTTTCTCAAAATTTATCTGGGCGAAATGCAGCGATGGTTCCTTAACAAAGGCCATGGCCGACTCCTATCCCAGCTCCTGTCATAGGGTCAAATTGTGAGAAACTGCTTCTATGACCTTCGCTGTCAACAAGAGTTAAGCTGACATTACCTGTTTTAAGTAAATTAATATGATAAATTAATGTTTGGCAATTTGTGTTCCATGTTTGCAGTTTAATTACGAGGAATTTTTAACGTGGTTGACTAAAATTTGCACGCCATCTTGTTATGTTAATTGTTGCTACCTTCTACGTAGGGATGTTGATATCAGAAAAAAATATCTATATAAATCATTTCGGATGTTTTAAAAAATATTGTTTTCAAAAACGATATTTCAAAAGAAAAATATCGTTTTTCGATACATCGAATTGGTATATTTTTGCTACAATTCTATGAATCAACTTCTGAATTCTTAAACTTACGTTAAAAAAAAGTCGTCAGTATTTTTACGTGCTGGTGCGGCGGTCGGCGAGGCGGGAAATCCGATGTCGTCATAGAAGACAGTTCTGGAGACTGTGGACGTGCTCGCACGCAGCTAAAGGTGGGTCCACATTTCTATCAGATCATCGTATCTGTATCATGATATGATACGCGATCATGATACGCCCGTCTTAAGA
The DNA here is from genome assembly GCA_003012365.1 of Medauroidea extradentata. Classification (NCBI taxonomy): domain Eukaryota; kingdom Metazoa; phylum Arthropoda; class Insecta; order Phasmatodea; family Phasmatidae; genus Medauroidea; species Medauroidea extradentata. The sequence goes on along the minus strand of PNEQ01101419.1, from coordinate 6,150 downwards.
CAAGTCAGCCAAGCCTGTATCATGTATCTGTATCATGCACGCAGATCAATAAGTTTTCCACCACAGCCTTGTATCATGCGCGCAGTCATTGTAGTGACAATGTCGCATCAGCTGCAGTTGGCTGCTGCTAGCTGTATTCATTACTCGTTACAAAATAAGTCTAAACGTTCGCGAAGGTGGTAGATAAAATGTGTTTTTGCCAACAGAGAAAGTAATGGTGGTGCAAGTTTATTATGCAATTTGAATTTTCAGTCAGTAAGTGGGCAGTATATAAACTTCACCCGCATGACGCCTGCTGATTTTGAATACATGTTAACCAAAATTGGAAATCGGATTACGAAGAAGGACACAGTGTTAAGAAAAGCTGTCCCAGCGCAAAACAGGTTAGCGATAACATTGCGATTCCTGGCTACAGGAGATTCGTATGCAAGCTTACAATACCTGTTTAGAGTATCGAAGCAAGCGAGTAGCACAGTCATTCCCGGAGTTTGCTTAGCGCTGGTGGAAGACTTTAAAGAGCTGATCAAGGTACGTATTTTGAACATTCAATATATATTTTATAAATAAAAATTTTGGGTGGGACGTATAATATATTAAACTAAATAACAATTTTTAACACTCAAGTTGTTATTTTTTATCGATCTTAAAAAATACAAGCTGGAGTAAAAAAATCCGTTAAAGTTAAAGGAAAAAAAGCTTCTTTTTACTTTGCAGTATGTGTAAGCGGAGAAAGTAAGTAGTTTGCACGATAGCACAAATAAAATGTTGTAATATTCGTATAACATGATGACATTTTTTTATGGCTTATTACCAATATTATTGAATAATATTTGGTACAAATATGCACCAATAGCGAAAAACCCATTTACAATAGATATCTTATGTTAAGACTGTCCTCTGAAGCAGAGTAAGAGTCAGATGCAGGGCTGGTTGCCAGAGCAATATTTGTGTAATGCACAGGTTGACTAGGCTGCATACGGCCGAAAAGTACATTCGCACTTTCACGTTGATACGAGGACAGTTCATTTGAAGGAGGACTCAACATGCTTGGTTGGCTGCAGAATCGGCGTTTTGCTTTAACAAACATAGATGTCGGTTGCCTAGGCCGAATTTCAGATGGCGGGGTATTTGCTAACACGAAACTGTATAAATAATTAGATGGCAATTATTTAAACCTTCCTCCTCCCAAACCTCTTGTCAATGGTTCAGACAAATGAATTCCATATTTTTTCGTAGGGGATGACGCTTTTGCCCTGACGGATTATATGATCAAACCCTACCCAGGGTTGCATCCGAAAGGGTCTAAAGAGCGCATATACAACTACAGGATAAGTAGATCACGAATAATAATGGAGAATGATTTTGGTGTGATATCCGCAGTTTTCCGAGTTTTGAGAAATCCAATGCTCCTGGAACCTGAAAAGGCTCAGTTCGTTGTGATGACAATTGTATGTCTACATAATTTCTTGAGACGACAACCTTTGTCAGCTTCGAGATACACACCTCCTGGAACGTTTGATGCCGATGAAAATGGCCAACTGATCGATGGAAGCTGGCGAGGACAGACAAGTGAAGCATTCACGTCATTTCTACCACTAAGAAATTCCTTTAACGGTCAGCTTTAAAAGCTAAAGAAATTAGGCAGAAACTGACTGACTATTTCGTAAACGAGGGACGAGTTGAGTAGCAGGACAAGTACGCTTAAACAATTGTCGCAACAAACACGTGTGAAAGTTGTCAACAGTTCAAGAATTTGTATAATGTTTAACGAGGTTGCGTACTTGCCGTGCTCAATGTCTGGCGTGGGATGTTCTTGTTAAAAATAAATTTCAAACTTTCAAACGCAAACTATGTGCTCTTGTATACGCCATCTGTACCTGTAACAAAGATGGCACTATCTCGTATTGCATTGCAATTACAATTTATTAACAATAATTTACAGAGTTCCTGTCGTAATTATCGTACAAATCTTGTTATTTCAATTACGCTCGTTATTTTTTGAACTACAAATATTGTTTATTGTATACATTTGAAAGAAAATATAATTTCATCGCTTATGTTTACAATTAAACAAATTTACATATGCAATTTGCCAAAATTTAATTCCAACTTACCTTTCCCTGTACCTTGTTAAATTTTCATTTTTTGTTTCTCTCGCCTAAGAGCTGACAGAAGATACTCCATTTTCTTTTTACACATTTCAATCGACCTGCCAACATTCTTTGAAATCTCCTCCCACGTGTCATTCTTTTTCAGCTTGTTAAAATGAAGTGGATCCTTTGGGTCCCACAAAACAGTCTTCTGTTGATAAGAGCTTATCAGATCTTGAACGTTTTCTTTAGACCATTGTAAATCCATTGTTGCGACACCGATAGCAGCATACATTTCCTCTGCAAAGATTAGCTACACTAAGGGGACAGTGGTTCTACGCATGCGCATAGTATGTCCGGGCAAAAAAGGTCGCGGGAAGGGGTTCTCTTCAGCTCACGGAGCGATGATACATCCTGATGATCGGACGACCCCGTCCACACTGCCCGTATCTGTAACACGTATCTTTTCTTTGATGTGACGGCAAAAAACCGACTATTGGTGGGATCATCGCCGATCCGATCATTGTATCAAAATGATACGCGAGCGTGACACAAAAATCGGCGTTTGCACGGCGACCATGATACGCAATCACGATACAGATACGATGATCTGATACAAGTGTGGACCCACCTTAAGAGGCCGATGTAATGTCTATTTTTAGACCTATCGTCAGCCCATTGACGTAGATGTGACGTCAATAAGAGTCCCATATATAAGCGAACAAATGACGAAATCGGGCAGTTTTTACATCTGACTTGAGCCTGTAGTGTGTGACCTGATCGGCGAGAGAGTGCGTCGGGACGGCAGGAGAGTGCGTCGGGACGGCAGGAGAATGCGTCGGGACGACTGGTGACTGCTTGAAGACTGGGGTGGTGGGCGTCTTAAGGGGAATGTCTACTTGGCGACGCAAGAGGACAAGTGACGCAGCGGGGATCGACGCTGGATATCTCAAGAACGAAGCTAGTGGTGCACTCGGGATGCTGCACAGCAGACAGTGACCCACCACCTCATTGGACTATTAAGGTTGTACACTGATAAATGAGGGGATTAGATTTATAGTGGCGTGAGTCAGTTTAAATGTTATCACGTAAATATATAATTGTTTGTATTCACATGCAAATAGCAATACATTCTTGTAATACTCAAAGGAAAGTCGGAAATTATTTTAAAGTAAAATATGTATTTCAGAATATTCTTTCGAAAAATGTGTATAATACGAGTTCAAACGAAAGTCACAAATATATGTGACTTACGCCACTATAAATCTCAGCCCCTCAAATTACTGAAGACTTAATTTGTTAATTGATTAAGTTCTATAATTGTAAATCGTAATTGTTAAGTTAGCCTACTTCTTGTTAAATGTTTTGTTGCATAATTGTCAGATATAATGAATGTTTCTTTTGTGAATTGTCGTTGGCTCCATAGGAGAGTAATTGCTGAAAATTTGCATTAATTACTGTCAATGCTTTTTGAGACATTTGTGGGCAGTTTTGGTTTTTAATAAATTAACTATTAAATTTAACTGTTTTATTTCTAATTACAAGACCTCCGTCCCAAACGAGCCTAGACAGTGCTCACATGATAATTTGATGTAACAGTTTTTAGCTTTTAGAAAAAGTATTCATTTCCGATACTTGAAAAAAAATTAATATCGAAAATATATTTTAAAAATATCGGATATATCAAAAGAAATATATCGAAAAAAAGGTACATCAATATTTTTTCAACATCTCTACATCTACGTATTAGGGGACGACGCTACATCGCTCGTAACGTGAACTTTGTGTTAGCAGAGAAGCGCCGTCATAATTGAGAGATGTTTCTTTCAGCTACGACACACGTGTAAGCGAATGTAAGATTTCTGCACTTTTTTATAACTTTATAGTGTTACTAAGACTTGGTTATCGCTAAAATAATAATGGTTTTTTCAGTATTCGCTAATATTCACTGAAAGTATGATGCTTTGCCTTTATTTTAACGAATTAATTTGCGAAGTAGTGGTTCTACAAATTGAAACATTCCCGTGGCAAGCAAAGAAGTGCAAGTTGCCGTCATTGAGCCATGTTGAGTTTCCATCAATTGACCACTGACTCATGGTAATGAAGATATTATTTAATGTGTATCATGCAAGCAGTGGGTGCGTGAAATGTGTATTGGTGTTCGGAAGGGAGCCAAAGTATTTTTCTGTGAAAACTGTGACTAAAATGTGTGAAAAATTTCACTACTTTGTAATAATTTAAAATTGTGTCGATGTCACTATTTTGCGCCTAAAAATTTCCATTTTGTCTTTGAATAGTATTCAATGTACGTATTTACATTTTTTATGCAATTTACAGTACCATTTCATGAATATTTAAGATACATTATCATTAGTTTTTTTTAACACGTTTGTAATATTATTTTTAAGAATTGGAGACCTTGAATTGGGATAAAGTGATGAACTGAAGAGACACTGATAATTTACGTTAGTATATGTGAACAGTTGCTGACCTTTATCGTGCGCTTGACGTTTGTTATGCAGCGGCTCATTCATGGCAACTTACTGGCCCAATGATGGAGATGGGTTTCCATCATCGAGCCATTCACACTGGTTGATGTTTTCCTAAATATCTCCTGTATATATTTACTGTCTATAGTATGGGTTAACATTTGCCTATAACAGTTGAAAATGTTATTTTTATTTAACCGAGTTATTTAATTTTTCGTTTAGGTGGCCCATTGATAGCAACCTTCCCTTATTTAACACGCACGTTATTTTAGTTAAAGAGTTACTTCCATTCATTTTTGATAACGTTTGGTATTTCTAATGTTGGAGGGGTGGGGGCCCGTATGTTAGTATCCCCTGGGCCCCATCCGGCTCTCGGCAGCCCTTCATAGGGCAAAGAAACCAAGTGGGGCGACCTTGAAGTTGCCCGCTAGCTGTGATGGACAGACGCAGAAAAGCTACTGTGATGTATTTGCTAAGACATCAACGAAAAAAAAAAAACTGTAGGAAATGGGTGCATCCTTTGGTAGAAAAAAGATGGATGCATGCATGCATGTTAGGAGCTTTCATCATAATGTTCCAAGAACTGTGAGACATTTTGATCATTGTTTGGCCATTGTTGAGTAACCTAAATGTATTATACAAAAATATAATGCTTTCTGTTTTGCGCTAAAGGAATGACTTAAACGGATATTTAAGCTGCAGCTTATAACGTGATCAACAAAATAATTGATGCAATTTATAAAAATTTATAAATATTTTTACTTCTGATATTTACTTCTGTTTTAAAAACTGACTTGTTACATATTACTCAGAGTCCGTCCAGTTATACACACGTGGTAAACTGATTTAAAACTTACCTAATTATTTTCTCTCATTATCATTCAAACTTTCGAAGTCTGGCTTCAGTTCTGCTCACATACGTCTCCAAGCATCCTGGTCATGTTGCGATTTTTATAATATTCTAGGAAATTGTCCCAGATTTGTGGTATGTCTTGAATTGAACAAATAAGACTTTCTGTATCTGTTTCATCATATTTTTACATGTTGTAGCACACGTGAAACCTACGTCGATTTTACACAGTATTCAACACTGCACACTTTTCTGGTAGCACCTTAGCGCCCGGACAACTGAATGCCGTGCCGTGTGAACGCTCCGATTGTTCACTGTTGTCCACTTGACGGTTGTCCGGGCTAACGCACGTCCCGGGCCCGTGCGGTGTAGCGGGGACACCCGGCCGATTTTACCGCCCGGACTGATATTTGACTGTGTCCGGATCATGTGAAAGGACTCATGCCTCCCTGTGTATTGCTTATTTATCCGGGCACGGGCTGTCGGCCGTACGGGCGTTTGCCCGGAGCGTGTGAAAGGAGCCTAAGGCCTCTTTCACACAGTCCGGGCAAACGCCCGGTCGGGTAACTACCCGGACGGGCGGCACCCGTCTCTTGTCTTCACACGATGACAATGTATATCCGGGTGGACGCCCTAGTCTGGAAGTGTCTGCGAGGGTATATGGACGCAGTTCGCCAGCTGTGATGGATAGACGCAGAAAAGCTATTGTTATGGCTTTGTT
>PNEQ01101417.1:0-16971 GCA_003012365.1 Medauroidea extradentata | reverse complement strand
GGGTAATATGAACTCCCGAAAAATAGGACATGTTCTATTACGTTTTTGGGTAACGTTTCGGGTACAAAATCTGCCATGCCCAGAACCAAACCCCTTGTGGAGGTGCTGGAACTGCACTCAGACGGAAGCAGAAATGCTACCAGAAAATGGGCATAGAAACTGCTATGAAATTGGGCATCGTGTGAGGCCGGCTTTAACACTTTACCGTCAACCACCGTATCGTCAAGATGAGTGTGTTTGGTGTTCCTGCCTTTTTGGCAGATCTTGGCACTTGAATTGCCATTATTTATCTTTTTTTTTTTTTTTTTTTTTTTTCATAATGTAGCAAAATTCATACTGTAACATAGTTGAAAACCTATAGTGCTACATTTTTAAAAATCTTTTATTGTGGTTGCTTCGTCTGAATTTCATCAAGTGATTATCTTCGCCCTCGTCTGGTGAGTAATTTTCCTACGAGAGGTTTTATGTTCTATTAAAATTTCATTTTCTTTAATTTTTTTGGTATTTTCTGTATCGTGGGGGTTCACGTCTTGGAGTATTCTCGACCTGGCCGATTCTTGTCTGAGCCTATCCACGTCTTGCCCTTTTCTCGTCTTAGCCTATTCACATGCTGGACTATTGACGAGCTGACCTGTAGTCTCTACCACAGACATCCAGTCATTCTGGCCTATTTTGAGGCTATTTCGTCTTCTTTGTTTCGCTGCTGTAACTGTGAAATATGAAGCCATCCCAGTGTGCTGGACTCTTCTACTGAGGGACTTTGAGCAGATATGCCGCAACTAAATTTGTATTTTATTTTAATCTATGAATTAACAGCTGTCACACTTACCATTTTTTTAAATGTAATATTTTGTAAATTTTTAATAATTAATTTGAATTTAATAACAATTAAAAATGTTATAGCCCTAATGGATGCACATAATTTACATGTAATTTGTTTTTATTAATTAATTATGTCATTTATTCAGACGTACAATATTTATTTAGACTATAGAATGGGCATTTATTGTTTCGATAGGTTTATTGTGAATTTAAGAAAAATAATAATAATTCTATAAACAATTCACTATTTTCATTTAACTGTGCCTGCAAGATTTGGGCTTTTAATATTTCAGTACAGTTGCAGCACTAATAGACTTATTCATTGATGTTAATAATTTTTTGTGAATTTTATTTTAAAATAAATATATTACAGTAAAAATTAAATAATCATTTTGAGCAAAAACAAATTTCAGAGTTCTCATTTAATATATTTTCCTCTGGTGTATATCTTTATCATGGCGAGTGAGCCAATAGGTTTGTTTTACTCGGCCTCTCTCAGGAGTTGTAAGAGTTGGGTCAGTTGCCCATGCTCGCCATAACATCCAGCAGACGAATGCTCCTGCTTGCCCTCTCGACTCTTCCTCGAGAGGAGGAGCTTTAAAGAGCATGCTCTTTGTGACGTAGGAGCATCTTGACCTCACGAGTAAAACGCCCTGCGCCATCTTGTTTCTGGTGAGTAAAACGCGTAGGAGTGCCTCGGGAGTTGAAAGAGCACAAAGAGACGTGAGGTCAAGGCCGAGTAAAACAAACATTATATTTATTTGGTTATTTAAATAAATATTTTTCTTTGCCCGTTGCACAAGGTAGCCCAGCATTTGTTTAATAGTGCATTGCTTCAACTTTGATATTATTTGTTTACAACAGCTTCCTCTGGTTTTTGTATGTTTGTAATGTGCCACTTTCTGTTCTCTTCTGTTTTTATTGGTGGGCATTTTGTGTTTATTTGCCAGGGACTGTTATTTATCTTTACGATTATTTGTTATTTTAAAAATAATTCATTAACCTACTATACGCACATGGCGCACCACTAGTCCGTGTGCCGCACTGTATTAATTTATATGGCCTACACTCAGTGCATGTTGTAAATAAATATTGCATTTTAAAATATGTTTATTTAAATTTAGTCTTTAATCACTATGTTTTTCATGTGTCTAATTATTGTTCCAATGTTTTTAAAAATGAATTTGCATAATTTTGCTGTAATTTTTAGTCGCAATTATTCAGTCTTGTATCAGCTATGCTATGCCTGTTGTATCCTTCCGCTTGAACATGATACAACAGGGAACAATACTCCAAGATATGATATTTGTAAATACCAATAATGTTTTCAATAAGTTTTGCTATTTTTCCCATGTCCATTTTATGTTTTGTCATGTGTAACTTGTTTTGCTTAAGTGCTTTTGTACGAGAACTACTTCGCACCACGCGAAGTACCTCTCGCTGGGCTTGCTTGGCGACGCCGAACACATGATTCAGTTAGTCAGAATTAGACGAGCGGAGCAGACAGACATATTAGTCTACCCCGTGTCCTTCATCAGTTTGCACCAGTCACTTTTTAGCTTCAATAGTTTATTACTTAATTACCGGAACTGTTTTTGTTGTTTTTGACCCGAGGCTTCTCATCCTCTGACAGCCGTCGCGTCCAGGCGCGTAAGTTAGCTCATTAAGCATACCGCCAGCCCAGTGCTGTTTTTATCGCATCACCAACTGGAGAGGTTTGTGCTCCAGATCCCCTTAACTGGCATTGGCCTTCTGCGAGTACCGGTTTATTGTTCATGGTGAGTAAATTACGAAAACTATTCACGTCTTTAATTTTGCGAGTAGTGTCCTTGGCTCACCCTGTCTATAGTGACGCTTAGCGTAAATTTGAGTGTGTTGTGGCATGGGGACTGACCCTAACAAGTCCCCGAAGATCCGTCGTTTGAGGGTGCATCAATCCAATGGTATGTAGCCTACCCCGTGGTCGTCGGCCTGTCGACCCTGGGATCATCATCAAAGAGGGTTTCCTCAGCGGCTTCTGCCGTGTGCCCTTTCCCTACTATCCATCTCATCTCAGCGCTCCCTGCTAGCCGGTCCCCTCCCAGAACTTTGTCACCCATATCCCGTCCAGCTCACCCACCGAGTCTGTGTCATCGTCACCTACACGTCGTCCCCCTAGCACCCATGTCAAGTCGTTGAATCTAATGTTTTAGGTTTATATCTAAGGATCTTGATTTTGATATTTTTAGTTCTCTTTTAATAGTATTCCAAGTAGTTCTGGATTTATTGCTAGAATTCATTATTTCTTTGTTTAATGACAAATGTTTAGATTTTAAAATCACTTTTTTTAAGATTTTACAATAGGATTGGTAACGGCTTATAATACTAGGGCCAGGAGTACTTCTACTTTCAAGATATAGTTTTTCTTTTTTTACATGATTTTATAATGTATTTTGTTTGCCAGTTTTAATTTTGTTTGCCAGTTTTAATTTTGTTTGTTACATTGAGTTACTGCTTAACAGGAAAATATTCTTTAAATAATAGAATGTAAGATGTATGAAAATTATTGAATTTCTCATCTACAATATTAGCGTGATAGACTGTATACCAATTTTGAAATGAAAGAGCTTCTAAGAAATTATTGAGTCATTATCAAAATACCTCAGTCTCAATTTCTTATCAATACAGGACTTACCATTACTTAATCTGATAGGTATGGAAAGGAGCAGGCCATCGTGATCAGATAGTCCATTAATGTACAGACTGACTTTGCTATTTGCCATAAGGTCATGTGGGATGAATATGCTATCTATAGCAGTAGAAGAGCTGCTAGTGATTCTTGTTGGGAAATTAACAGTTTCATTTAAATTAAATGTTTCTAAGACCTTAATTAACTTATACTTAGCATTGCCATCTCTCAAGAAATCATTGTTAAGACTCATCTTTCCCCTTAGGATTGTGTGTTCTTAGCATCGTGAGAGTGGCGAACAAGGCAAACTCTCTTGTGCTGTTGTTGCACGAAGAACATCAAGTCTACAGTCCGGCGGCGAGCGCTCACAACAATGACAGTTTTACGAGGGTTGACAGGTCCACAGCAGGATAGCCATAAACGACAGGCCAAACTGGAGATAACCCGTGCGTTTACTTCGAAGCCCTTGAAAGTTTTCGTTTCCAGCGTAACTTGGCCAGCTCGAATATGTACGTAACATAAAAAACATTTAGGGGGGGGGGGGGTATACATTTATTAGTGTGGTTGCGAATTGGCCAGTGGAGGACCATGCACTGCAAGGCGTGCCTTGCATCTCAGTCTCACCATCCTGGTTCAGGACTGTGCCAGGAATCGAACATGGGACCTGCCGCCTAGACTTTGCGAAAGGCAATTCACTACACCAGGAGGCGGGCGTACAATTGTTAATTCGCATTAATTAATTTCTTGTCCACCACTGTGTAGTATAAATATTTATCGCAAATAGCATGATGGGATAGACAGTCATTAAAACACGAGGCCGCGACGTTTTCAAAAAAATACTGTAATAAACTGTAGCCTAAAGCACGGCCGTAGAAAAACAGGTCTGGACACTCGCCTGGATATTTGACCCCCTTGTTGTTTGGCTGTAGTTCACCAAGTTACCGAGAATATTGTGTTTTATTGCCGCTGATGTTAAGGTGGTCGGACTAAACTCCGCACACTTCCTTTCCACTAAGATAAACAATATATCAAAACGTATTTTTTATCAATTAATGAAATACTTTCTTCGTTCACAAATTTAAGAAAAGGCTCCAGCAATCTTTATTTACTTTATAAAATAAACAATGGAAAAAAAATGGACGGAGTTTGAGTCCGATCGCCCGGAAAACACCGCCAAAAAGTACGACATTCTCGGTAACTTGACGAACCACAGACAAACAACAAGGGGGTCAAGCAAAATACATTGTTAGATAGGTGAGTGTCCAGACCTGTTCTTCTACGACCGTGGCCTAAAGTAATATAAAAATGGTTAAAATTTGCAAAGAAGTGTTACAAATGATATTAATGCAACTTCAAGTTATTTTTTATTGGCAATGTATTGTTAATAATTTTAATTTAAATTCAACCCAAAATAATTATTAACTTAATCTTTTTGTCACATCAAAACAAAATAACAGTGAAAGTTCGTGGTCAAAACACTTACAGAAAATATAAAATAAGTGCAAACTAATTTCTTAAATTGTTTGCATTGTGGGATTTATGCCACCGAAGAGATTTTCATTGTTATTCAGCTGTGATATTTCCCCCAAAACAAGAAACTATAAAAACACACAAAACCTATTAACACACAAAAATGTAATAACACACAAAAACCGTAATAACACACAAAAACGTAATAACAAACAAAAAATAATAACACACAAGAATGTAATAACACTAAAAAACTCAGTAATTATAACAAAACAAAAGTTTTAGCAAATTATACAAGCGAAATACTAACACAACAATAATTTTCTAAGAAAAGTCTAATTTTCTAATGTAACTTAACATCTTACCCATTGGCCGCACGTACTAAAGAATATATCGTACACATATTTGCTTGACTATATTTTCTCCGAATGACTGATAATAGTTCTGGCAAATTATTTTATATTATTACAATTACACACATTTGTTTCATTTTGTATGCATATAAGATCAGGACATGTAAAACAAACAGTACTAAACATTTGTTCATACTTTCAGTAGAAAAGATATACCTTGGGGAAAAAATTCAATTTTTTTGTAACTAATTAACAGATTGCATTTTCAAAGATTTAAATGTACGTATATCATTCGATACGTTGTGCAGCTACTTAAAATTAATTTCTAAAATTTAGTAATTTAGGATCAGAGACAAAATATATGTTTAATTGTTTATGATGTAAATGGAAACAATAAAAATAAAAAAAAGTTCACGGCATCATACACAATTTTTTCGTAGGTTTCGGCAGCAGCTTCATTCTTTTCTTCTTTTCATTTGCAATATAATCCGGGTTACGTATAGGCATCGATTTTGGGTGACGGGGATCCACGAGTTCAGGCAAGAGACAATCCATGTAAAATGAAGTTAGCTTTGCCAACATTTCCTTTGCCCAAAAATCATCTCGGTCTATCCTTTCGTAATACACATAACCATAAGGCGGATTGGGTGTCCACACAGTTATTAAATACAAGAAATTAAATTGTAGTATTACAAACTTTACCTTTGTAATTGTGATTTTACAAAGGAAATCCTTGTAGTTTTACAAGGATTTGTAAAATAACAAAGAAAATCCTTGTCAACACACTACTTGTACAGATGCAATTTTCTTTTGGTTAATGTCTACAGGTCTGTGTGTAAAGACTTCCTGTTTATACTCGAATGTGACGTGGCCAATACGCGTGTGAGGAGGAGGCGGCGTGTCGGAGTTCCCTAGTTGGTCAAACCTGAACACGTGGTTGCTTGTGGTGGTGATTGCCGTGAAAAAGGGCGCCAGTCCGTCATTGAATTTAACTAGCCCGGGCGGACACGGGACTCTGTTCTCAGGGTCGGGTCGACGGCCACGTGGCTGCCTCCCCACACAAAGGCCTAATGCTACTTACGGTAGTTACGCTGGGGAGGGTGTTGAGGCCCCCTCCACGCCTCGTAGCACAAACAAATGAACACTTAAAAAAAAAACACTCATACATAACACTAAAACGCTAGGTTGCTCCAGAGAAGGCTGGGCCCTGAAACTTACGTGATGTGAAAATAACTAAACACGTGACTACGTAAGATTGATGATATTTAAACGCTTTATTGCGCACAATACACTCTATATGCAAGGTGCTGAGCGGGCGTGGCCTATAGCCGGCCAGTAGCTGAAACACTGTCGTAAAAGCTGGCCGAGGCCGCGGAAATAATTAAAGTGAATAAATCCCGGGGGCCGTGAGTTGACCGGGATGGGTGACGAGCACGGGGGATGTCGTTGCTAAAAACATATTCTGAAAAACTTACACTATTGCAGTGATGGTGATCGATTCCAAAAGATTGATGGTCCCCCGTGACGCGACGTGTGTACACCCTAGGCCCGCCGAGCTACAACTGCCGGAAGATGGCGATGCGCAAGGACTCCAGAGCTCTCACGCACGCCACTTCCGGTGAGGTGAATTTATACTTTACAAACATGGAAAGACATATAACCCTGATTTACATTAATGGATCGGGCGACTGCCCTAGAGTGTTTTTAGTCTATAATTATGTTTTCCGGTGCCGTGGCTTTTTGGTGAGTTCGTTTAAATGTTTTGGTTGATTACTGTTGGTCTACATTTACACTTAAAGCACTATGCATTTTCACTACACTTATAATTTACACACAATTAGTTCGTGGTTCGTCTATATTGCGGAGATGGTGGAGGCATAGGGAGGCGACAATGGGTCTTAAACCCGGCGCTAGGCGGGTCACGTCAAATGGCTCAATAAAAGAACGGGATCAGTGCAAAGTCAAACATTTGTGATTCGCTTGTAAATCTACAAGGCACAAAAATCATGTTTCTGTGTACTCTCAATAGACCTAAGTTATAATAACAAAGCAACATATATTAATCTGTGCCTATTTTTATGCCATCGAGCTATATTTAAATTCTATATTGCTCGATACTTTAACAGGCGTTGGTTACTTTCCTAGATATCACATTGTGTAATGTTCATTAAAATAAACACGCTGTAAATGACAGTGTTGCTAAAATTTTAAAACTTGCTAATTTTTTTAAGTAAAATAATTTGCTAATGGGCTTCACGAGGAACACTGCCAATACTCACTTGTTGAAAGTTCCTTACATTAAACTGAAATATTAATAGTGATAATTACAAACAGTATTATAGAGAAACTTACAATGATACTGAAAATTATTTTTAGTACGCGATTAAAAATGACTTCATAAATTCAAAATTAATGAGTTAACAACGACTTGTGCCCTGTTTTCTTACAGTAAAGTTAGCACTTTTCAGTGTCAACTTTCTTTCAAGGAGGATGTGACATCCCCGTAACTTTCAGCCGGTGTTATCATAAACTGCTCAAAAGTCCACTGCGTCTATGTACTACCGATAGCCTAAGTAAATATATTTTTTAAGAAACCACATTAATAAAACATACATGTTTGTTAAATCCGAAAAATTATATATTATTTTTAATAAATAATATTACTATCCTATCGATTTATATGTATATAATTGGCATTGTGCCTTTCTGATGTCATGATAAAACAATATTTTGTTAATTTAATCAGCTAAGTCTTTTCACCTTTATCTGAAAAGCCTTTAGAAACGCATGTCTGTCTGGGGAACAACAAAGCAATTTTTGCGTTAAATGTAAGTTGTAATTGCTAACTTTAGGCCGTGTTGCAGTTCGCCTAGATAGTGCTCTCACGTACTCGCATTTATGTCACAACTACGTCATAGAGAGAACACACTGGCTGTCTACATTGCTCGTAGTAGTACGAAAGAGCGATCAAGAGACTTTTTGTAATATCTCTCTTTCTCTCTCTCGTATTCATACACACTTGCGTCATAAACTTTATTTACATACAACTGCTGAACAAAACTTTTGTCAAATAATTCATTGACTTAAATTTTACAGTTCCGGTAATTATTTCGTTTGCAATAATGAGTGCTTTGTTACATGTATGAAAACAGAGTTTAACTACGCATTATTTCATCTATAACTATGTCACAGCGTGAAACATGATGGTGTTAAGTTAATCATAATTTTATTTGTCCAAAAAATATAATTCATACTATTTCAATTATATTTAAAGAGGTGAAAACTGTTTTTTTTTTCACCAACCTGGGCATATATATATATGCTCTTTGATTCAAATAGTTGCTTGATTACGACCCTAAAACTTATTTTTTTTTTCCGAAATTCAGAAATTAAGTCCGTGCAAAGAGGTGAAAACTGCTTTGATATCCTTAATATGTCACCAACTATGAGAAATATCGTTATGCTCTTTTCTACAAAAGTCTGATTTTGTGAATACCTAAAAAAATAATATAAGCTCAACTATTAGAATGACATAATGGGGACTGACAGGTATAATGTGCAAAGCCCAAAAATATGCGGGAAAAGCCGCGGCTGGACTGCTGGTACAGCATTTGCTCTCGTGATAACTAGCGAGTTCCTTCTTCAACGATCAGCAGTGTGCTCACTAGGGATTTCAGGCATCGCTTTGCTCTCCGCTAGAAAGTATTGTTACTTCTTCCCCCGCCCCTCCCTGCCCTATGCTCGCAAAACCCCCGCTGTGCCAAGCAACCTCTCAGTGAGGTCTGGTGGTCTTTGAGCTTAGTGGAAAAGTGTTCTTTCTCCATACACAATTTCGGTACCTCGCATTCTCCTAGTTTTTTTAGATTTTAATTAGTATCTTAAATAGTAAGTTCATTATCAACACAGTTTTAGTCGAAGAAAACGTAAAGAATGCAACATAGAACAGCCATTTTCCCCCCTGTGGTTTCATTTTAGCCTCACACTGTCAAGTTCATTGGTGGTAGTATTTTTTTACGGATTTTCACATTTTAAATGCAGTCGCACTTCGAATATTAAATTTTTAGCATTCTATGTCTCTAGGTATGCTGAAGACCTTCAATTAGATACCTCATTTCAGATTGAGACGTAATTAGTTCAGCCAGAAAAATAAAAAAGAGACCAACATTGGTTTAAATGGGGTTAATGCATGTTGCATACTTACTCCTGCAGGGGTAAAGATGACTCTTAAAGTCACCACAGAGTGTTAATTTGGTTGCAGGAGTAAAAAGTTTAGTCAAAATGGTTTTACAATTTTTCATTATATACATTTAGATCGCTTGACCATGACCTATAGATATTAATTACCATAAACTTAAATATTGCCATTTATACGACATGCACAACATTCAAAATTTTTTTTTAACACAGTGAGAAGTTACATCAATAGGAACATATTCAAAGTTATCTTCTACATGTATGCTTACCCCTCCCATTAGGTTCTCCGACCTACAAAAATAGGAAGCTAACACATACCCTTCAATATTGATTTAATCAATTTCTGATTTTTTCAAATTATGTTTTGAGAAACACATGACAAACAGGTCTGAAGTACTTTTGTTGTTTATTTCAGTAAGTTCACAAGATAATTCCAAATATTTATTCCGTAAGCCTCTGATGTTCTGATTTTTCACAATGAAATATCTACTCGCGCGACATGCCTTTAGGTCTAATAAAGGCCATTTTAATTTATGAACTGGGAAGTTGGACTTTTTTTTTTTAAACAAAACAGCCATAATTAAGGTACTCTGAAGAAATTTTATTCTGTGGGGCTTTCTTAATGGTTGTGGATGGTGTATCCTGAACTTTTACAGACTGTTATAACATACATGGGACATAAATACTATGGGCTTAAATTTTACCTGTAGTGTTTTCATTTACACTAATCAGAATTTTCTTCTGGAAGGCATTTTAACTTGATTACCCACTTATCCAGAAATGTACATTTTGGTGGTTAATTTTGCAAACTATTATTTACACAATCAGCTTTGGCTTGGATCTCTTTCCTAGACATAGACAGCCACTTATCTAAAAAGGTAAGTTTAACATGAATAACATAAGATTTTATACTTACTATGTCACAAATTTGAGAAACTAAGTATTGTTTACCTTTGCTATCAGGTGCATGCCATGGGAAGTATGCATGTCCCGACTAAGACTATGTGTGTTTATACGGTTTGTAACCAAGCCAGGAATCAAATTTATCTTTAAGGCCAACAGTTCCGCAAAGTATCTGAATCAGTAATTCAAGTTAATTTGTCCCTGATAATTGAAGAAATGGCTTTATTCGGGATTTAAACGAGTATGTGCCAGTAGTTTTCGCGAAGTGATTTTGGTACCACTTGGTTTTAAAGCCTTACGTACTTATCATTAGTTTTGCTTCGTGTTTATTGACAGTGTTCATTGTGTAGATGCGTCGCTTATTTGACTGTGCCAATCAGAACAAAATTACTGGTATACCACAAACCTGTGATTTGCAGGTAGAATCCCAAAACACTGAGAGATAAAACGTCCAACAATTGACCAAGGAGCAGTTTTGTCCACCTAAGGTCACTTTGCAGCACAACCCCTAGATATTTATATTGTGTGGCTTATTTTATCTCTTGCCCATCCCATGTAAATGACTCTGCTTATCACTCTCTTCCTAGTAAACCTGACTAATTTAGTCTTACAAACATTGATCCTCCTCTTGTTTTCCACAGAAACACAACCTGTCAATGTCTGTCTGCAAGTTGTGACCCCACTGCCCACCACTAAAGACAGTCATCTGCAAACAATCTTATTTTGCCACTAATCCCAATAACCATACCATTCTCTATAATGGTGAACAATACCGGATAGAGCAAACTTCCCTGTGGCATCCGTGATGTCACCTCGTCTGCCGTCAATTATACCCCTCCTTTCACGCTCTGCCACTGTCCTTGGAGGAAGTCCCCAATCCATTTCCATTCCATTTTGTCTACTTGTCTCACTATTCCAGTACTCCATTGTTTTAAACACTGACAAGTACTGAGCCTGCAGCATATCAGATTTCTCTCTGTCATTTGTCGTAGTTTGTCCATTCATACTTGTCAATGTTGGGATCCCTTCCCCAACCCCTTACCTTCTTCAGACATTAAAAATAATCATGAGGTAGAGGTACAGTACAGAAAAGTTTAGGGTATTGGAAAAATTGTACAGTGGGGGCACAGGAAATGCGAGGAAGAAATATTTAAAATTATGGGGCAGAGGTAAACAAAATTGTTGGGTAGGTGCACTGGATATGTTAAGCAAGGATATTAAATATCATGGAGCAGATGTACAGAAAATTGTACGATAGGTTACAGTTGTTCGATAGGGGTACAGAAAACTGTAGAGTAGGGTACAGTTGGATTGATGTAGGCCTACAGAAAGAAAATTGTAGGGTAGGACAACTAAAAAATGCAGGGGCAGGGTCATGGCAGAGGTACAGAAACTTTTAGGATAATCACAAAAGATAGTAGGGTAGTTGCATTTAAAAAAAAAAATGTGTGGGCGTGACAAAAATCATGGGGCAGTGTTAGGTGCACTCAAAACTGTGGGGCAGGGGCATAAAAAATCACGGAGCACTGAAGGAGGAATTATACATTTTAGGGCAGAAGCACTATTTTTAGGGCAGATACACTGAATATTGTAGGGCAGTCTCTGAAAATTGTAGGGCAGATGCTCTGAAAATTGTAGGGCAGATGCTTTGAAAATTGTAGGGCAGATGCTCTGAAAATTGTGGTGCAGAGGTACTAAAAATTGTATGGCAAGGAAACTAAAAACCATCGGACAGGGGCAATAAACACAGTAGGCCAGAAATAGATTTAACCTATTTTAAGCACACATTTGAGCCCAGCTAGAAAACCCACAAGACTGAGATATTACATTAAATAAATAAATAAGCCGCCCCTAATGTTCGTCACAAGCAGCATTTGTATAGGCTTATATTTTAACAGCCTCTGCCTAACTTCATCTAATATGAAAGTAATTAGTTTGAACAATCCTACAAATATGTGCGAATACAGTTTTAATATTATTAAACACATTATAACGTGATCTTTGAAAGAACTGTGCAATGGGAGTGTAATAAGTTGTAACAATTTCCGCCTCTTACAAAATTATTTCGTAACGATGCCATGCTATACAAGTCGCAAGGCCCAGCACGAATGTATTTTCCCACTACGTGTATTAAATTCTTTCGTCTCCGACGATATCAGTTTACGAGAGAAGTCCTGCCGCACTCACGTATGACATTATTTAAGTTCAAACGAAAGTATTTGTATTTTTTAACGTAATTACAAAAATACGTCGGAATGCTAAATTGAGTTTTCAATGTTAAACTTTCAAAACAAACACTTGTTTGGAACCAGTGCTCTCATGTGACGTCACAATTAATGGTGTCCATTCCGGGAGACTGTAACATTTACACTTTACTGCTTTTCACATCCATAATTTTCGAATTTCATAAAATCTTGCATTTGATTAGTAGATATTTACATAAGCTTCATTCTCATCAAAAACCCATCTAGATATCTCAACGGGTATAAGCGGTACGGATGATTATTTGAAAACATTAACATTTTATTTTTTTAACAGATTTCATGGACGAATTTCGAATATTCCCGAAAAATTCTAAAATTACTTTTTAGATATGGATCATTTTAAAGAAAATATCACCTCACCATCCGAAACGGTTTAGGAGAAATCACAGATTAATGAAAAACACATTTTACTGCTTCCCCCCCCCCCCATAATTATCGAATTTCCCAAAATAGAAAAATTCGCAAATATGCATTTCTTTGGGCAATATTATCAAGTTAAAAGAATAATTATGATAGCTTTCCCGGTTAATGAGATATCAGGGATTCTTTGAAAACACCCCTTTTCACCCCCTTAATAATCGAATTTCGATAAATCCATTCTAAGTGGGTGCCTACGGGCCAAGGGGAAGCTTCCCTCAAAATTGCATGGTTCTAGGTCCAACGGTTTCGGCTCTGCGTTGATGAGTGAGTGAGTGTGTCAAGTCAGGACACTTCATTTTATATATTAAGATTATGTATGTATTGTCAAAGTAAATTACACAAAATAAACAAGAAAACTTATAACATTTTTTTCATGTGTGATATGCCACTTCGTCAAAAGAAAAACATGTATGGAGGCATGTGGAAATGGTTATGGAGTTTCAAAGCATTCTTGCAATCAGCATAAAATTTTATGTAATGTAGGTATGAAATTTACGAGGTTTAGTGACGTGTCGTTCGTTGGTTTGTCAAGGCTACCAAATAAGTTACTAATTTAGTAGAAGAATGAGTATGTACACAAAATATAATCTTAAAAATTTAATAAAAAATAAAATATATATACAGATTGCATAACAGAAGGAAAATTATACTATCGAAGTATGTGTAAATGTATAGCTAGAAAATATTTTGCGAGCCTGAAACTCGTCCAAACAAATAAAATCGCAACGCAAATAAGAAAACTTATTAAATATTATTTTGCTGACTGTATCGGATTTTGGACGCCGCGGTGGGCGAAGTGATTAGAGCACTCGCATCCCGACCAAGGTGATCCGGGTTCGATTCCCAGCGGGGTCGGTTCTCGGACTTTCGCATGTGAAAATCGTGCCGTACGATGCCGCTGGTCGGCGGTTTTTTTTTTTTTCGAGGATCTTCCGTTTCCCCCGCCCTACGTTCCAGCGCCGCTCCATATTCACATCACGTCATCCCTCACCAGCGCTAAAGACCTCGATGTTATTGCTGGCAAATAAAAAATATCCTCACTAAGTGGAAATTACGTTCCAATAAGCGGCTAGATAGAAAATACTGAACGTTGATTAAACCAATTAAATCACAAGGAAAACACCGGTATTTAAATTAAAACAATTTTTAAAAATCTTCACAACCTATTAAGTGTGTTCAAAGGTGATTTTTATAAATAAGGCTGTGCTTTCGTCGTCGTCAAACGTTAAAGTTTGCTACGGTTTCAATGGACGGATAACATTTTAGGAGGCTGCTGATTGGCTGTAGATCACGTGATCAATGGACCCACAGACGAAAGGTGGATGACTAGCTTTAGCTTTATACGCCATTTAAGAAGGGGCATCACGTTAATGTTTTCTTGTATAATTCGATGTTGACTGTATACTATCTGCGCCACAAGTCTGAGATTACAAGGTGCGGAGGCCCGGGAAGTGACATGCGAGGTAGTAGAATCGCTTTTACTATTAAATTCAAGAAAATATTTGTACTTTGAACGACTTGCCGGGAAGCAACATTTTCAGATTATCACATTACAGCAAACAACCCACGTAACACATGTAATCCTGTAATACTGAATAATAATTGCTAAATAACCTTCATAGAAAAATGAAATGTTTGTGTATATTACCATGATACTAACCGTGTAACATTATTTCATTGACAATTGGAAGCACATTTTTTAATAATTAATATCATAGTATTTTCGTGATGGACATAGTAAGCGTGAAATTTCAAAACAATGAAAATTCACTTTAAATGGAATTTCCGGTAAGAAATACTATTTACCATACTTTTATTTTTATGTCTTAGTAGCCTATTACAGAGATTCTTGATTACTATACGAAGCTTGCGTTGCAAACAGCACCGTTGCTGTTGTAGCAATTTGTATGCTGCGAGTATGTTGTCAATATATAATATTTTAGTTACACATAATTTATGGACTGATTGCTTAAATTACAGTGTGTAGTGTTCCTGATTTTTTATTATATAAATAAATTTGTTCTTGGTCTAGGTTCCTAGTTTGTTAACGGTATCGTTGTAAAATTTCGCGAAAAGGTTTTAAAAGAAAATCACTATTCAATCAAGTTCAATATTTAGCATCTCTAAATACGAAAAATGCTTAAAGTGCACCATTATACACCTTGATATCCCTAATTTTCCAGGGGGAGGACCCCCGGCTCCCCCTCCACTTTATTAGAGGGGTTCAGTGTTACCGGATGAACCCTACCTCCCCCCCCCCCCCCCCAATTCCCGGACGTTCCTGCGCCTCTGGTCTCAAAACATTTCAGTACTGTTGCTATCAAGTATTTTTGCTGCCGAATATTTTTGCTGCCTTATGAACCTTTAGTTGCTTTATACACGCGCTAGTTGCAAAATGAAGACAAGGGACGGTTAACACTTTATTAGAATGTGAAAGTAAACATTTGTAGAATTAATACAATTTAAACTACAAGATAATAATTTCAAATAATAATACACCGAAGTCTGATAGGTTTGTGGCACAAACATCATTATTTTTACTCCTCATTAAATGTATCATTACTTATGAATGTGAAATATAATTCACGGTTATTCTCTACTAAAGGCGGCTAAGAACTTATTAACCACAATATCTTTGTTGCGATTTGTGTCCTTTTTCCCCACAAACTTCGCTTGCCATTGTGTGACGCCTCGCGCTCATCAGTCGCCTGCGCGAAGGCCTGCCTGCCGAACATACCCGAAGCGGGACTTTGGCAAATTTCCACTTTCACGAGTTGGCCCATTTTTTGTGTCCGTGACTGTACATTATGCTCCACAAGTCGCAGGTAACCTCCTCTCCATTGGTAAGATAACAAGTAAAGGGAATACAGTTATTCTCAACACAACAGGTGGAAAATTTTCTAATTCAAATAAAGAATTGATAGCTTTAGTCACAGTTAATAATGGCATATATCAGTTGAAGACAAACCACAACAGTAGCACAGAGCAAGCATATTCTGTTACATGTAGTGAAGATTTATAGCAACGTCGATTAGGTCACATAAACAGGAAGAGTATGAAACTGTTAAAAAGATGGCTAATGGTGTCGAAGATATGCAAATCAGTAAGCTGCCTTGTGCAGTTTGTGCTTAGGGCAAACTAAATCGCCTGCCATTCAAGAAAAGCTAATTTGGAGCCACTGAACACCTGGCATTGGTACACGCAGATTTGTGCGGACCAATGGAAACGACATCCATAGAAGGCAGCCGATACTTCTTTGTATTGATTGACGATTACACAAGATACACCCATGTTTATTTCTTGGAGAGCAAAGATCAGGTATGTGATGTCTTTAAAGAGTGATGTGCTCATGTGGAGAATACGTTAGGTAAGCAAATTAAATGCTTACGATCCGACAATGGAACTGAATTTGTGAATCACTAGTTCTCTGGATTCCTGAAAATGAAAGGAATCAGACCCCAAAGAACAGATAAAGCATCACAACAACAAAATGGCGTTGCTGAACGTGCCAACTGCACAATAGTTAAGAAATCACGTTGCTTACTTCAAGATGCTGGGATGCCTAAAACATATTGAGCTGAAGCAGTGTCGACAGCTGTTTACATCAACAACCGATGCGCAACACAGAAACTGGAAGATAAAACTCCATCCAGTGGCGTAGCCAGGATTTGTGTTTGGGGGGGGGGGGGGTTATTCAACTTTGTTAAATATTCACCCATCCCCACAAATAAAGCGGGGGGTCCGGGGGTCCTCCCCCGGAAAAATTTGGATTTTCAGGTGCAAAATGGTGCTATTTAAGCAGTTTTTGTGTCTGAAAATTAACTTTATGTCTGGTACAAATATTAATATTTTAATAAGATTAAATTTATTTGAGTAC
>PNEQ01101416.1:0-16972 GCA_003012365.1 Medauroidea extradentata | reverse complement strand
TTTTTTTTATAATTAATTAGGGTTTTTGGAGATTGTAATATGGACATTGTGTCTTAGGTTATGTTATGTTACGTTTTCCGGAATAGTAAATGTATACGTACATGGTTAGGTTACTGTTTTTAGAGACTGAGGTCTGTTAGTATCTTGTGCGTTAGTCAGTTGTAAAATGTTGTGGGCGGTTGAGTCGCCCAATGTATATATACTTGTGGAGAAAATGGTTGAATTTAAATTGTATAAAATTGAGTATGAACCTAGTATGAAGACAGCCTGTTGTCAATTTTGATCAAACCATTGTTCTGTTAATAACTGTATAACATATAGAAAAAAAAGAGGAAATTAATATAATAAATTATATAAATTAACACTATTTCTTTCTGTTCATGTAAGTTCTATGGTCACAACCTCAGAATCACTTACCTGTACATTTTCTTAAAAATATTTGGCAGATGAGCTGTTGATCTTTGTGGGTTTTCTTTTGAAGGAGACGTTTAATGATTGTGTTCAGAAAAAATGGCTCATTCTTAAGAAAATCGCCACAAGCTCACACAACGTCGCCCATGACACGTTGTAGGTTTACAAACTAGCGTGGAGTACGCGTTTGTTACTAACTACCGCGTCGTTCAGCCACACCACTTGTGTAGTACGCGTTGCCTATGTGGCAGTTCCCTAACACTGTCTTGCCCATTTTCTTGTAAATGCTTCACTTTACATTGTAACAACTGGACGACCTTTTTTGTTCATCGGGTCTCTTGATACAAATTATAGCATTGCATGTCCATAACACCTGATGGCACCAACGTCTAAGCCGGAAAGGGGGTGCCCACCCCCATTATTTTGATGAAGGTTTAAGTTATTCGAAACACATTTTCACGGACTGTCGATAAGTGTTTGCAGAACACTGTATCCGGCGAATTATGATTTAATGTTATGTTGTTTACGATTTTGTACCAATAAACTAGTTTGAAATTAGTTTTTCGAGTGCGTATTGCTCCCTTACGAAGTGTGCTAAGCGAAAAGTCGTCTTAAGTAACTGTACTTCATTTTCGACAAGGAATCACCACACGAAGTTAGTAACATACTATCATTTACATCCTGTATAGCGACTTGGTTTTGGTTTAAGATTGATGCTTATACAAATACTTGGAAAGTAATTTCACGAATTTTCGGAATTCCCCACCTAAGAAGGTGAATTGGGGTGAAATGTGATGAAATTTGTTTTTAATTAACTGTCGATATATATCTTATCCAATTGACTACTGTCGGGTTTTTCACGTCCGAGAGACACCAGTTAAGTTGTCTAAAATATGATACAAGGCTATTACGAAATTCAGTCTCTGAGGAGGTGAATAGACCAGGAATGAGTTTTAGATAAATCTTCGGTATATATCGAACCCATCGTGATATTCAGTTTATTTTTGCTTCGGGATGATGATTACGTAAATGGCCGTAAAAAGGTTTTAAGATTTTTCAAAATTCGAAATCTCAGTACTGTTCAGGACTGATGTTTGATTTTTAATGAACTATCGATTTTGCTTTGACTGTATGAGCTGTCGTCATATTTTTCACTTCGCTTGGATACTTGAACAAATATTGAAGGTGCCAAATTAAGATTTTTTGAAATTCGACACCTAAAGGGGTTAAAAAAGGCATACAAATTGTTTTATGTCAGCCGATGATACTTATCTAACCAGTGGAGAGATAAGGGTAGTATTCGCGTTAGAATGATGATTACGTAAGTACCTAAAAAAAGTAATGAAAGTTTTTCTTGATTCATTATATAAATTAATAAATAGAAAACTTTATTAATGAACTTTCAATGCAGACGATCCGAAAAGCAAGTACGACCAGCGAGAAATAAAATATACAGGAATTCAATTCTACACTTCTATCGAGACGCGGTGTTGTTCAACCTCTATTAGCCTATGAAATTAATATTTCAATTTTAAATGTAGTTTTCATGAACACTTTCGACGTTATGTGGTGCAGTTGTTTGTAGCTCTGATCTACTGTTCGAGAGGTTGCGGGCTGAAATTCCTTTTAAAGGCTGTGCAAACATGCACGTCTGACACAAAAGTAAACTATAAGGCAGATGAAATTAGTGTAATTTGGACTAAGCCATTCAAAAGTGGTGAAAATGATTATGCAGTCCACTATCTACAGAAGTTCCTCGACATCAGCCCACACGTGCCATCTCACTAACCTCAAGGTTGGGGCACCAAATAGGTCAGTCAACACTTATGATTTTGATCACGATACTAAGGAAGGTTTTTTTAAGATGAAACAAACAGCGAATTTTTCTGAGTTAACCAATATGTGTTTACGATTTTATTATGAAATTACGAGGAGTTTTTAATGTATTGGAGGAATTATATTTTGTAGACGGCCTAAGCTGATGTTTATGTGAAGAATTCGCTTATTGATGGCTTATTTATTAGTCGCCTGTTGAGTGAAGAACCTATACCACCGCAGAGCTACTGTTATTATTTTACGCCGTATACATGCTGCCTCCGATGAGACAACTCAACGTAATTATGAACATGGCCACTTAGTATTGGAAGCTAATTGCTAATACATTTTGTTGCTTATCTACTGACCTATCGACTAACCAGATGTTTTGAGGACCTACACACATTCAGCTGACCTACCTAACCTACAAGAGATGTGTTGTTTTGAATGATTAAGTATTGTCAAGATGTTGAGAAATACAAGAGAAAGTACATGGTGTGCTAAAATATGTTCTACTTACAGTTCAGCGTTATCCATTTGTTGATTTGAAATTTGATTTTTATTTATTGGGAACTTTGCAGAATGATGTTCTTCTGTAATCCTCTTCGGCTCCTTGAAACATTTCCTTGAGTTGAGCTATATTTTCTTCTTATTGTGTAAATATGTTTCTGTAATTTAATGAGAAAACTTTTCAACTAATTTGTTTATATTTTTATTATGCTTCTAAACTATGAATTACTGAATTATTGAGTCTTGACTAATTGTTGAATTATTTATGACATTGTTGAAGCAACTATATTCAACTATTTTTGCATATGATGTTTTGATTAAAGATTTGTTTATTACTTGGTATATTGTTAGGTATGTTCAAGCATTGTGTGCTACACTTCCGTAACTGATGTTTACCACTCGTCAGAATCAATTAGCGCTGTTAGTGTCTACATTATGCAACCTCGTAGAGTGAGTTTAGGAAGTACACAATGCGAAGTTTTACTACCAGGATTACTCTCTCACCAGGTGCAAAACATGTCTTAGTCTCACTAAAGCTGAGAAGACCAACAGGCGTTTCCTGGATGAAGCTACGAGGAGTGACAAAACCTACGAGAATCAACGTTATTTTTAAATTTGAATGGTAAAGACAGTGTTAATTTTATGTAAAACAGTATCATTTTTGCTCAGACTCATATTGTTTTGAAAATGAACGTTACCGAGAATGTCATGTTGGCGTCCGTTAACGACTAACATTGCCGTTAAAGTGGTCAGTTTTAAAATAGAACTCAAGTACACTACTGGTCAAAGTGCAAACGTTTAAAATGAAGTCAATCTGATCATTTAAAACTACTAGTGTAACAGTATTCAGTGCCATGTAGGTGATTACCTATGTCGCGATGAGACATATTCAGCGCCCGCACCATAGCATAGGCCTAACATTGTGTACTGGCCACGGCCGTAGAAGAACAGGTCTGGACACTCGCCTGGATATTTGACCCCCTTGTTGTTTGGCTGTAGTTCACCAAGTTACCGAGAATATTGTGTTTTATTGGCGCTGATGTTACAGCGGTCGGACTAAACTCCGCCCACTTCCTTTCCCTTAAGAGAAATAATTTATCAAAACGTATTTTTTATCAATTTATGAAATACTTTCTTCGCTCACAAATTTAAGAAAAGGCTCACGCAATCTTTATTTACTTTATAAATATAACAATGGAAAAAAGTGAGCGGAGTTGAGTCCAACCGCCTAACTGAAGCGCCAATAAAACACAATATTCTCGGTAACTTAACGAACTACAGCCAAACAACAAGGAGGTCAAGCAAAATACATTGGTAGATAGGCGAGTGTCCAGACCTGTTCTTCTACGACCGTGGTACTGGCTCACTGAAGCCGCAAATGGAGATCGATGGGAGCGCTGCTTGGCAGTGCTGACAACTTCAGGAGTTGTAAATGAGACACAGTCATATTTTATATATTTAAAGTCGTATTTTATATATTTAAAGTCATAATTTTCAGTACAAGAACTGTCAAATTTTAATAAGTTCAATTTTAAATATTTCATGTAATATTGGTTTTGTGTTTATGTATTTATCAGTGTGCTATGACACACGGAAGTTAAAGAAAACTTTGGTTACTGTGATCAGTAACTGTACTAAATTTTTCGTTTCTCTTAGTAAGAGAAATTTTGATATTTTCTCTTTTGCGAGTTCCGGAAACGAGTTTTAAGTTAGCGTCACTTCTTGGAAAGCTCCTAGGGCATGTCGTCCCACGGCAGGCTTCTCTGCTGGGACGCCGACCCTGCCGTCATTGTAATTTTAGGGATCTATTGGAGCGGATCCTAGGTCCAAGAAGTCGTGCTATAAGTTTGCCAGGTTCAGAAGAGGCAGTATAATGTAAATTCTAATTTAGCTTCTGAGTGAACTTGAAGACGACGAGGGATGACGCGTAAGACAGACGTTTACGAGCCTTACTCTAACTTCTATGAACTGTCTTCAGTGTAAACGTCTCAACTTGTTTTATTTATTTTGACTCCAACAAGATTTAATAACGTTCAAAGTAATATAGTAATTTTTCTGCATTTTTGGTAATTAATTTTAGGAGAACCTAGGCCTAACCAGAGGTCTGAGATAATTTCATAGAGACTTAAATTTTACCGACTGAGCAAATTTAAATCAAATAGCCGTGCAAGATAAAATTACAGATTTTCCTCAATACAACTTTAACTACAGTTTCTGCAACTCTGATATAATTTTTAAGCTTTTGAGAGTGCTGTGAATATGTTTTGTTGTACCTGGTTGAGAGCAGTGCTTAGGCTACTGGCAAATTTCACTAATTTTTTACAGTGTAGAGAATAGCACCTATTTTCCGCTCAATTCTTTTTCATTTTAATTAAATACTTTTTTCTTTGCTATTTCCAAATACGTGTTCTCTGTGTAGATTAGTGTTATCAGTGTTCTGTATTTTATCAGTGTAATGTGTTATCACAGAAAAAGCTCACACGCACTACAACACATTCACACAAAGATAATCACACAAAATATAAAGAAAATGTTTATATAATTGTTACAGAACTATGGCGACACAGTGTCTTCTTTCACTCTGTCTTTAGCGTGCAGTGAAGTGAATGAGAGATGGTTTGGGGTTATACGTGTGAAGTATTTTTACGTTATGTTTTAATGTTGAATACTAACTAGGACTAGAAGGAAAATAATTTGTTTGCGTGTTTTTAGTAAACTGCAGAAAGTTTAAGAAACAGGAGACGGCGATGCTGATACTATGACATAGGTTAGTTTAAATTGTGTTCTTTAAACGGTGAAAGCAGTTTAAGGTGTTTCAAGTATGAAAAATTCTAGAATTGTATTTATACGAAATAGCGTAAATTGTGTACATGTAATTACTGATTATATTTTTCACCTTTCAAGAACAATATTTTAGCTTGCATAGTTTTCCCATAACTGCATCTCAAAGTCAACCTTTCGACGTTACAGGAACGTATCTCAGCGAAATCGTAATGAGTTAATGGAGTTAAATAATAACACTGAAATTAAATTAATGTCGCGTGCTGTATGCCCACACGAAACAACATATTTTTGTATTTAAAGGAATATAAAGTAATTGATTTTTACTAGACTTTCAGAATTTTTTTTTAAATTACAGCAATTTTTAATTTTTGTGTACATAAATTTCAGCGAACAGCGATTGGCTCGTGACATCTAATTTCAGTATGAATTACTTCGTTTCAGTAAGTCTGTTTTCGTTGAGTATGTTCTCGTGGCATGAAGCTTTTGAATGAGTGAAGATATTTAGGTCAGCACTTAGCAGGCTAGGTGTTTAGCGCTTGCAATGGCCGACATGATATGACAGTGTCGCAGCACCGGAATGAAAGAGCAGGGTAACCGGAAGATCCCCGAGAAAACCTCTCTACCAGCGGAACCAAATTTACTACAAAATTTACCAGGTCGCGCCTATCTTTTGTGACATCTGAGAGATTACAATTTCCAATGTGCTTTTTTAAGAACTGCATCACAGAATGCAGTGTATCTGTAATGTGTAATAAACATTAACTAGTTTCTAGAGTCCGAAATGTTTTGTGCAGCTTAGTTTTTATTAAAATTATAATACGTTTTTCAAGAGCTAATACAGTAAACCAATATTGAAGTAGAATCTTAATAGGACTTAATTTTTAAATCTTGATAGAGTACATATCACAAAACTGTTACACAGAAATGTTGGAAATTTTTTGTACTACGAAACCTTTTCTTTGCATAAGTTTTAATAATTCTGGCTAACTATTGACATTAAGAAAATAATGTTTACCCAAATCTATTGATACTTATGCACTGAAAAAACTTGCCAACATAGTACAAACTATTTTCAACATTTATATCTAACAAATATGTAGCAGCTCCCTTGCAGGATTTAAAAAATTAAACTTTTTAAAACTGCATAAATAGGAACCCATAGCCTTAAGTAAATTGCTGTTCTAGTTCGTGTTGTTGATACTGTTATACATTTCAAAGGAAAATCAAATTGCTCTGGGTATTTACAATAAAGGTGCTAGATGTCGACAGGTATTTTCTAAGAATGTGCATTTAGTCAATGTGTTCTCACCCCATGCATATTCAATACTTGCACAAATACTTATGTAAGTTATATTATTTTAAATTTTAGTTTATTAAATTAGCATTTCCTTGTATCTCGTAAAATATTTAATATTTAGAAGAATCTAAATTAATCTCGAACTCTGCAGAAAGTCTTACCAATGACAATTTTCTTTTTAAAGAAAAATCAAAAATTAAATACTATTAAACTGTTCAGTAAATAATTCATTTTCAAAAATGTAGACAACAAATTAAACAAACCTATCTCCCATACAGTACATGTTTAATGGCATAGGTACAAAAATATAACACTACTGACTGAAAACGAAATCCCTTTATTTCACATTTTTGCAAATCTCTCCTAGAAAAATACATTCATTGCAAAAGCAGACAAACAAAAAATTTTCATTCAATTGGTAATATTATTCTATATAAAAAAATTAAAACTAACCTACACATATGCTTCACAGATCAAAAATAAAAATTAAGAAAACAAAAAAAATAATTCTGTAAATATATATAAATGTAGTCGTTAAAGATATTTTAAGAATTATTACTACACAATATTGTACACAGTAGTGCGTGATCTCCCTTCACTTGCTCCAATAAACTAAAGTATTGTATTTTAAACGTTTAATTCTCATTATACATTTAAACATTGGCCTCTATAAAGAACCCATATACAAATACTAATTTTTCTCGAAAAATCACACATTAATTAAGGTGGTAGTACTTAACATCTGAGACATGCTACATGAAGTTATAGTATTATATTATAGTACCTTGACTGGCATACATTACGTAGCTTGATAAAAACGTTGAACAGTAACGCGTGTAACTATTGCTTACTAAAATGTTATATGCTTATGTTTACATCGACGCAGTAATGTTCAGATGATGCAGTAATTTACTGCTATAAGATCATTGTAGTAAATTTTATACAAACAAATAAATGGTAGGAAACGGCCGCTAGGTTACTAATTGCTAAAACTTGTATACGGCACTGTTAAAAATTTCCGTAAATTCACGGAAATATTTACAGAAAAGTACCGTAAATTTACGGAAGTGGCTTCCGTATTTTTTGTTTACGGAAATTTGTCCGTATTGCCAGTTTCCGGATGTTTGACCGTAACTCTCCATAAATTAATGGAACTAATTTTCTGCAATTTTAAAGCATATTGTACTGTGTTTCTTAAAAAAAACGTGGTATTAATAATCACCATGAATCCTGGAGTTAATGTGCATGCACAGTGGTACTAAGCGAAAAGAAGACAAGACAAGCTAAGGTAATAGAAGTTAAGTGCTGCTTCCTGGTTGTCCACACTTTGCCGCGAAGAGAAGATTAATACAAACAAGGACTCGGTTCGCGCATGGACAAAGGGCTAAACAGTCCAGTAAGTGACGAAAGTGTACAGAGTAGTGACCACATGGGTGTTTGGTCCAACTGGGAGCAAAACCGGCATAAGGTGCATTTGAATAGCAATTGTCCGCCCCTCCCCTGGGTGCTGCTATTGGGCTACAGAGCCATTAGAGGGCGTGTCCTAGGCTGGAATTGGTTGTTGGGGTCTTTCGGTACGAATAGCACCTAAGTGCCATGAGGTCTGTGATTGGCTGAGGGCTTAAGCCCCGCCCTAGAAGGGTTTGGCAGGGGAGAGAGGGGGAGGAGAAGTGAGGGGAGCGGACCATTTTGGTACAAGTTATGCATAAACACCATAAGGGGGAAGTGGATGTCTGCCCCCTCTCCTGCGCCCTATGCTTGTACTAGCCTATATCTACCCTTATGGCATACCCCCTCCCTGTCATAACCCTCCTCTCCTTATGATACACCACTGTCTTGTCTTAAAGCATCCCCTGTAGCCTCTCCTGCCCCCTCCCTTTCCTTAGAACATACCCTTCTAGCCTACCCCACTCAATGGCCACACACATCTTGCATTCTCCTTGCTTCAACACAGCTGAAAAAAAACCGCTCCTGTTCTCTGTGCTTCACGCTAGGTTTTATGTACCTTTAAAGTTATTCATTTCTACAGAATAAAATCTATTTCTCCTAACGTAACTAATAAAGTTCTCTAAAATCAGGATGTCAAATACAAGTGTTTTCTCTTATAAAGTTTATATCTAACCACTGCATGGAACTCACTTTCTTTCATATATTTGTCACTTTGGTACAGTGATTAGAGCTGCTGCCTGGTAACCATTAGGTCGTGGGTTCGAATCCCAGCAATTGCGAAAAATTTTTCAGATTACAAAAAAGTGCGCAAGATTCTCGAGATATCATAGTTAATAAGTAAATGTAGAATTTCTGGAAAATGGAGTGCCAGTAAATTAAAGTAATTTAATATTTTTGTGGAAAACGGATTGTCCGTAATTTTACGGAGCGTTCCGTTATCAAGAAAAACTGGTGTCCGTTACTTTACGAAGATTTCTGGATAATTTTTTGCCAGTGCTTTTCCGTAATTTCACGGAAATTTTTTCTAACAGTGGGGATGCACAAGTACTTATCGAATCAGTACTTACAGGTGGGAGATCACAAAAAAAACAGATGGACAACACATTTTTAACGCGATTTTGATGTTTTGTTGGCTAGGGCAGCTTCCTCGGGCTGCGAGTGATTGAACACTGCAGTACGGTAGACGGTAAGCGATGGTTGGTAACTAGTACATCTATCGGCCGAGGGACGAACTAGGGTGCGGTGGGAAATTTTAAAATTATTGTATGTTAAGGACTGATAGTTGTATGAATTTGGTGATATACTGATCGACTAATTCCCAGCGCAGCGCCCCAGTTCTACACGATTGTTTCAAGTTTGTAAGGTTTTCAACATTCCGGTGTTGTTTGTAACAGGCATCAAAAGAGAGCTTGTGGGAGACCGCATGTGTAGCAACTGGATCATTGTTGCGGGTTTAGGCTGGAACTGGCTATTGCTTGTTTGTACCGGCCCTGTGGCCATTCATCCTCTGTCTTAGTGTATTCGTGGTGACTTCAGTGTATTCAGCATCGCACCGTGCATCGTAGTTTGATAGATAGGTTTTGTCCCCGAGTCGTAATTGATTTGAATTTGGTCAAAATACCATACAGTATTTACCAGCTACAGTGCACACGGTGCGATGCTGAATACATCGACTTCACTTCAAACATACTAAGACAGAGGCCTCAGGGCAGATATCAAATAAGCAATAGCCAGTTCCAGCGCAAACCTTTAAGATAAACCAGCTGCTGAACATACAGGCTCTCACAAACTCTCTTTACAACACTATAGTGGTGAAAGCCTTACCATCTTCAGTGAAGAAATGAGGCGCTGGGAATTAGACCATCAGTATACCACAAAATCCAGTCAACCACCTGGCCATAACCGAAGCCAGAGATTAGCTAATGGGTGGTCCTAGCCTTCACTAATCACCCCAATATGGCGAGGGGTCCGGGGGTCCTCCCACGGGAAATTTTGAATTTGAAGGTGAAAATAGCGCTATCTAAGCAGTTTTTGGTATCAGGACATTGAATATAACACTTGTAGAAACATTAATATCTTTGAAGATAATATTTGAGTGATAAATTTAATAAATACAAAACCTAAAAACTATAACACATATATGTACGTAGCCAACTAGCTGGGTGCTGTAGTGCGCGAGCGCAAATTCCGTGAACGAAAAAATAACAGTGTACAGGTTTATGCTTTGGACTTTCTCTGTGCATGCGCCTGTGTATGCGTGTTTGCGAGGGTTACCTGTAGATACTGTAGTGTTCCCATTGTTCACGTCTTTTTGAAAGAAGGTTTGAGGAATTCTCCACCACTTTTAAAGGAGTTTGTAATAAGATTTGTCTTGACACCTGTCAGACCTAATGGGTGGTCCTGTGCATACGCGGACCACCCCCTATATTCGCCTATGCACCTGGCCTAACATAAAATAACTTTAAAATTTCTTACCATACCCTAGCTCGTACCTCGGACGCTAATTCTCTCTCTTTCCAATACTCGATAACTGCCACTGTCCTTGTTTCAGCATGTTATCAGGTCATGTGCTGGAAATGCAAACCAAGCCAACTGAGGTTTGCTCAAAAACTTTTAAAAGAAAACAATGTTCAAAGAGTGTTACCTCCAGGAAAACACTGTTCTAAAACACGTAGACAGAGATGTACATGTACTTATCAGAATTAGTACTAGCAGGACAACAACCCTCCTCAACAAGACAGACTACATCACAGCAACCGAGAAACAGCTAAATGACCCACTTATCGACTCCTCCAAGAAGACCCTACCCTACCAGTTTCTAACAATTCAAGGTCTCTCACTCAAACCCATCAAACTGCTGACTCCAGAAACACCAACCACACCTGTCCTATACCTACTGTCGAAGATCCACAAACAGCAACGGCCACCCCAGGACGCCCTATTGTATCAGAATGTGGTAGCTCTACTGAGAGAATCTCAGCAATCGTAGATGCCCACCTCCAACCCTGGGTTCGACAGCTCCCATCATACATTAGGGACACAGGTCACTGTATGGAACAGGCGCGGAACCTAGACACCAGCCCACTAGATGCCTACCTGGTGACTATAGATGTTTCCCTGTACATCAATAACCCGTATTCATCTGGACTGTCTGCAATTAAATACTACCTGCACCAGAGACCTTACAGAAAGCCATCTAAAACATTCTTGGTAGAACTAGCCATATTTACAATCACCAACAATAACTTTAGATTTCAAGACCAACACTTCCTGCAGATTAAGGGGACAGCCATGGGCACCTGTATGGCCTCCTCCTATGCTAACCTATTCATGTGAAAGTTAGAACAAAATTTCCTAAACCACCAGCAAATACAGCCATACTTCTGAACCCGGTTCATTGATGACATATTTATGGTCTGGACTTCCACAGAAGAATGTCTCATTGATTTTCTCAACAACCTGAACTCCCATAGTGCCCTGAAATTTACCTGGAACTATTCAAGCACACAGACAATCTTTCTGGATGTTAAGCAAACTCTACAAAATGGAAAAATTGAAAATACTGTGCATACCAAACCTACCAACTATCTTCAATACCTTCATTTTGACAACTACCCCCTACCCTTTTTTTCTGCAAAAATCACTTCCACACAGCAAAGAAACCTGAGCCAAACATATATGTTCAACCGAATACTATCTGAATACACAGTATGACTAAAATGCCAGAGTATTTATTGACAGAGGATACCCCAGAGCCCTTGTTGACAGTAAAATTCAGCGAGCCACCTCTTACAAGAGAACAACAGTAACCAAACCACATGCCCGCCAAAGTTTTGAAAACAATGTTCTGTTAAAGAGTCCTATGCAACGGGCACTATATTCCGCATCTTAGGTACAGAAACAGGCAGGAAATAAGAGGTAAGACTGGCCTGTGTGTTAACAATTTGGCACTTTTATTCACGAGGACCGAAAAAGCCACGGAGTGTTTTAATCGGGTTTTGCTATGCGACGTTTACGTAAATTGCATGCTTCTATGTTTCTGGTTTACAAATCCAGTTGGTATTTTATACATGACAGAAGTCTGAAAATAATGTTTTTAGACATTTTGAGTTGCCCCGAAAATGTTTTTCTAAAGTACGATGTCTATAGAAAACAAAAATAGAGAAACGTGGTTTTAAAAGTTTTTTTTCGTATGTAAAGATACAACCAACGTTTAGAAACATTTATTTCTACTAACATACTGCAAACATTATCGCGCCAGCTATATAGGGTTTTAACCCCATATACTGACTGTAACGTTCTGTACTGAAAGTTTAATAAATAAGATTCAGGCTCTTTATAGTCAGCAGTTTTCATCATCCCACACCTTAATACATAAGTTCAGCAGCAAAAGTAAGTTATGTCTCTCGCGCTAAGTTATATGTTGTGCCCGGTGAATGATTTCAGGACCGAAATATCTTTATAAATGCACTTTTGTCTTATTATTTATTTGATTCTCTGTGTGTTACTATTTAACATTTATTTGTACGAAAGATACAACATTCAAAAAGAAGCAAAATAGACAGGTAGGGGTTTAAATATTGTGTTAAGTTTGACTAATTAAGGAAGGTTCAAAAGTACTTAACTGGCTGTTCTAAGAGAACCATTTTCGACTTTATATAAAATTTGCAACATTGCATCTTAACTACACCTGCTGCAGTTTAACTGAATTGGATATTCGAACAAACAAAATTAAGGTAAATTAATATATGGCCAAGATCTAAAATTTCTACTCATTTTTATATAATTATTTTTAAAGCGAAAATGAGAGGGTATCTTATAGTTATCTTAAAAACCGGTTTTACTATGTCAACATTTTTTTTAAATTAATATTTCTGATTTCAATTAGTTAACTGGCAAAAATTTCCTTAAAAATGGCTTATATTATAAGTTCTTCGTTTTGAAAAATTTTAAACGTGTGTTAAAAATTTTAGGCTGATTCAGGAAGAAATATCTTTAACACATGTTCATGTTTAGGCATAAAAAATAATAAGACGAAAAGTAGTAGAAATGAATGATTGTTATCTTAGGATGGAATTACAGCTATTTTTAAATATTCTTTTACTTGCTAGTACTTCTTTCACTTGAAATAAAATTTTAGCAAAAGTTAATAGTGAGAGGAAAAAATCCATTTTCTATACAATATTGGTTTGGCATCTTCGATTTTCTTTATCATGAACATTACCCAAGTACATTATTGTCGTAAGACATGCTACCCCTACAGAAGAATTCCCATTCTTGGTGAGCATTGGCAAGAGTTATTAAAATGCAAGTGACAGTTTTTGTAAAGTGGCTATTACTATTATTCTAATTAAAATGCATCAGTGATTATTCGTTGTAGTGGCGTGCCTACATCATCCTGGTCAGGGCACCAAAAATGTAGTGATGTGGCAACAATCCCGGTCATGGTACCAAAAATATAATGTTGTGGATGATTTACGACCCTTGCTTAGTCCTGGTCACAGCATTAAGAAATGTAATGCACCGCCACTTGACGTCCCCATGCTTGCCATGACCGCCTCACAAATGATGCCGACAACATCCCACCACTCGGCACAAACTCACAGTTCAAAAGCCCAAAACAGAATGGTCGACCAACACAGTCACTCTTCCTTCCCCACAACAGCGCCCCTGGTGGCCAACCAACGCACTAAGGAAAAAAAGTTACCAAACTAAAACTAAGTTAAATGTAATGAAAAATTACAACCTTTATGCTCATAAACCACATCTTAAATATTGTTTTATAAAACATAATTACACTTTAAATTTCAAAGTAAATTTAATATTTTAAAACGGCAT
Source organism: Medauroidea extradentata (assembly GCA_003012365.1). Lineage (NCBI taxonomy): Eukaryota > Metazoa > Arthropoda > Insecta > Phasmatodea > Phasmatidae > Medauroidea > Medauroidea extradentata. The sequence continues at coordinate 2,868 of PNEQ01101416.1, read as the reverse complement.
GTCTTTTGATTGGCCCACGCCAGCACGCGCTTAACATATATCTGTCTCTGTTGCACACTCAACTTGTGGAAGCGCACGTGCGCTCTAGTGAAAAGTAAACGTAGTAAATTCAGTTGAAATCTAAATTTAGCTCTTCCAGGAACTCGGCAAGCAAACCTGTGCCATTACACTAAACTGATCACCAATGCAACCAGCCGGAAGTTAAATATTACTGTTAAAACTTTAACTGCTGCAAATGGTGATATTCAAATACAATTAAGACACGAAGTAACAACATCCTAAACGAACTATTTAAAAAATAAAATTGAATAATTTTAATACAGATACAGGTAAACACCAAACATCACCTTTCAAAACTACTGTCAATAATACCTGAAGATAAACCAAATACTGAATAACCAAAATTTCAATAAATTACATTAAAGAAAATACAATAATGATAAAAAAAATAACGGGTGGGTAGGTGGACCGCTTGACAACCCCCCACTTGACATGCAGAGGTTGTTACAAGCTACTGTACATCAAGTACAAGAGTTACCGCCCCAGCAGGTTATCACCACGCATCACAGCAGCAAACAATCTGACAGCAAAATACTTAGCACAGAAACACAATAAAACCGCAAAATAAAAAACATCTCAATTTGCACAGCAAAGGTAAGTAGAACAGCAGCAAACTTTTCACTTTACAATTCACAATCTGCACATTTAACAAAATTTAACATCGGAGAAAAAATATAAATTTCAACTGAATCCCTTAATTACATGTATCATGACCATTGACTGGGTACCGATATTATACACAACTGCACTGCCAGGAAATCGAAACACACATTACCGCAACTCAAAACAAAAAGTATTTTGTGTACATGTAGGCAAAGACACTGAGCACAAAGCAAATTCAAAATAAACACATACTACAGTATATATAACATTATAACTTTAAAATTTACTAAACTATGCAGCTTTAAGAGAAGTCTTCGCCGGTGTCGAATTTCAACCTTTGACGCATGGGAACAGCATAGCGATAAGAGCTAATGTCCCACACTTTACGAGAAGTATATCACCTCTATTTGCAGCGCGCCAAATTGGCGTGCAAGGTTTTCCTTGTAGTTTTTTTACTACGGGACTTAAAGTGGTGACCACAAAATTTTACTTTTGAATAGTATAAAGTTAAGACCAACGCATGCCTCTCGCTTTGCACTTTGCGAATTCAGGTAATATTTTCGGAGTTACAACAGTCTAGAAACCCCGTTTTTAGCCATTTTGAGAGGCTCGAAAATCATGTATCAAACAATCGAGCTGAATATTTTAAAACATTGAAGCATAGTTTCAAGTTTGTGTTCTTTTCGTAGATAAATATAATATGAATTACTTAAATGGTTTCGCGTAAAGAAGAGTACGACTGACACACTGCAACTCCGTCCATGCACCAGTCGAAACCTCTTCCTAATTACAACTCTAATGCCACTCACATAAATTACCAATCAAAATTAAAGAAAGTTTACTCTTAATAAATATTTAAAAAAAGATCTTACCAATAACTATCTGGGTTAGGTCATCTCGAAAACAAGCATTGTCACACACAAACTCCTCAACACTTTAGAAAACACTTGCAACTTAATTGTGTGTTAAAGTGTATAATTATGTTCTTTCCAAAGTGAAATATGAACATGTAGTAAAAATCAAACACACTGTTGCGGAATTCCTGTCATTACGATTCCCTCACACCCAGCTGTGATCAGCTGTTACGGATTAAATAAAAAAAAAACAAAATCCACACCCCTAAAATAACATTAAACAGTAAAAGAATACTACAGAGCCCATAATCATATGGCTCCATAGCCCAAAACATGTAAATTAACAATGAACAAACAGGCTGGACACAATCATATTCCTAAAAAATAACATATATATATATATATATATATATATATATATATATATATATATATATTAGCAGTCTCCCGCGGCTTTGCTCGCGAGTATTATTCGTAACTGATAATATTTACTTTAATTTAAAAACCTCTTTGTACACAAGGTTGGTACTTCAGTCATCAAGTGTTACAATGTCCAAACGGCTAGTTAAACTAATTCTGCAGCAGGATAAGTAGCTATAGCTGTCCACGCGAAAAGCAGTCTTAAGTTTGTCCCTGCCACTAACAGTGACTTTGCATGGGTTTTATTTATAGCCTTGCCTATTTGACGATGTGGGGTAGTTACAGACACTTAAGGTAAGAGGTTAATCGAATGAGAAACATCTGTTTACCCTGTGCACAACCATTGGTGAAGGTGCCCTCAATTACATATTTTCAAAATATTCACTTTAACTTTATTGACATTACAAAGTTTCAGAAGGTAAAGGTTTCGCGGAAACGTATTTGGTGCCCCAAACCTGAGATTAGTGAGATTATATATCGTCAGTTTACTGCCAAAAGTGACAAAGTCAAAATGAGATAAAATTATAAAAATGCTAGGAATATGTATATGTTGTTCACGAACAATTGCCCAAGTTTAAAGTCTATTCGTCGTTTCGTACTGTTGTGTCACAGTATATATAGTAACATACCACATTTTTGTTAATATCTACAATTTAATACTGTTTTTAAACGAAATAGCATTTATGACTTAATCACTTTTGGCAGTATACCGACGATATGTCAGCTGATATGGTAGAGGAACCTAAGTGGAAAGCGAACTGCAATTTTACCCCTTTTAAAGACTACATGTAAATTGCACTAATTCGATCTGCCTTGTAGTTTTTGTGTGTCAGAATTGAACGTTCGCACGCAGCTTTTAACGGAATTCGAGCCCAGAACCTCCCGGAATTTAGACCTGAGTGACAAACAACTGCGTCACGTAACGTCGAAA
>PNEQ01101415.1:0-16971 GCA_003012365.1 Medauroidea extradentata | reverse complement strand
TAATGCACAGCGGGGTTGCCTACGCTGAGTTTTCATTGCGCTCCCCTACGAAGACGGTACATTTCCGCCTACGGGTTTATAGTTAAAAAGTGCTTGTTTTGGCTCGTACTACCTGCCCTCAAGCGTTGTATCATGAATTAATATACACCCTGTATATATATATATATATATATATATATATATATATATATATATATACTTTAAAAATTCTGCACATTCCTATTTTCTATGTTTAGGGTCCGCGGGATTAAACCTCTCGCCTCCCACATAGGCGATCCGGGTTCGTTCACCGTGAGTCCGGATCCGTATTTTTCACGTGTAAGGAGCAGTTTTATGATATCGGCTCTCGTCTGGGTTTAAAAAATATAATATTTATCTCGAAAGCCGAGAAACTCGAGCCAATGCTCTTCAGAGGGAAGGTTATCTAAAATCGAATACTTAATTTCTCCATAACATAAAGCTATGTTAATTATTTAAAAATAAAGCCAAGTAGGAAATATTTTAAGAACATATTTTAATTACATATCTTTACTATTTTGATCTGTGTAATCATAATTGGAGACATTCTAATGATTTGCTGACTTCAGTAAACGTAGATACCAGTCAGCTAACTTAAGCTTAAAACAATTTGTTAAGTAATGCTTCATGCCACTACCGACTCTGAGTTTTATAATTAAAACATAAAAATTAGTTGCAATTAAGTAAAATCAATAAATCCAGCACACTACTTCCTTAAGAGTGCGTGGTAGATAAATAAACGCTGAAAACATCAATTGATTTCTACGCTTTTTTCGAAGCCAATATGGATAAAATACTCAATGGCAATCTTAGATAATAGTATTCGCCAACTTTATGAGTAAATATTTATACAGAATTACTCATTCGTTACGCGTGATCTCTTGTGCCGCTGTTAAATGCACGAGGTACCGGCGTCAGAGATTGTGCCTCAGAAAATCGTAACACTGGAAACAATTTTGTTTAAAACGTTGACTAAAACTATTGTCTAGGATTGCTACTGTTTTTAATTTTTGCAAATTGGCTTCAAGAAACCTACAGTTAGAGATTAATGCTTTTAGCGTTGAATTATGTACCACGCCCTCTTAAGGCGCCCGCCTACTGGTCGTGTGTTTGTGTGAGTGAGGCACGGCGCCAAGGGCGATGTTGACCGGCTCATCTGGTGTGGTATCGTCTCTACCGCAAGACACTGAAATGGCGTGCAGTGGTATCGTAGACCACTCGCCTGACTGACACTTTCAGTGGTGACCTCATATTTTTATTGGTGGAAAGTTTTAAGCAAAGTCCATTGCATGCTCCTATAGTAGTTTCACACGAATCCCGTGATTAGTTTTCCAGCTATAACAAGTTGAAAAAGCTGATTTTAGCTATTTTGAGGAGCTCCGAAATGATTTTTCTAATCGACGTGATCTTTTGAAACCACTCTTCAGTCAACGTTTGGAGTGTATTTTATTTTCGTACATAGACACATTGGGCATATGTGGAATAGTTTCTTTTAAAAGAAGGAATTTACGAACACACTGCAACACATTTTAAGCGCGAGGTAGGCGAGGCCCTTAATGTGATCCTACGTTGAGAGCAGTTAGGGTATTATAAATGAAAGCGGAGATATTTAATTATAAATAAATTAGTATTAGACCAACTAACTACAGTAAAATGCAATATTTCATGAGCTACCACGTGTTATGTTCGTGTTAGCCACATCATATCCTGCTGGTGTTTAGAAGAATCGCTGTAGCTTCACGTCACGACCTGGAAATACGATGACGTGATGAGGTGAGGGGGTTTTACGGCCCTTTAACAACGAGGTATTTAGAACCCATGAGGGTGGATCGAGATGAAGTGACAGCACAACATCTATTCCCGAGCCGTGATTCAAAACAGGACCTCTCGCACCGTAGACCAGCGCCTAACGAAGGTCGGCTGGAACGTGGATGTTTCTGTGACTTGAGCGCAGGCAAACTACAGACAAGTCCAACGTATGACGTCACTATAGCCTATATTTACCCTATGCCCTCTTGTAGGTCATGTCGCTGCCATTGGTTCCAAGCTCGTGGCCTCAGGTTGTGATGTTTATAAAGGCATAGATTTGAGGGCACCGACTACCTTAAGCGGTTTTCCAAGAAAGTGGCTCAGAAGCGATGAAGCTATAAGGGCGACCTTGAAACGCGCAACAATATTGCCGAATTACCACAAGGAGCCAAGCGCTGAACTAGCCTGGAAGTTTCCAGCCGATTCATTTTTACCATGCGACTTTAACACATTGAAGACTGCTTTATATGGTCTGTTGGTGAGTATGGACTGCTATATTTTCTCACTTTTACAAACATTTAAGTTTTTTTAAAGGAAGTTGCTAGATACGAAAATAAAATATGAAACTTTATCATGTACAATATGGTCACAAATATTTCGTAAAATATTTACTTTCAGAAATTTTTTTTAAAGGTACCTTTTCCTTCAAATAAAAAAAAATCATACAATACATTTGTTTATATATTTTTGCTTCCTCCTTTATCTCTATTCAGGATTTCAATACTAAGAACACATCATAAAGCTCTATTCACAATTTGTAAAGTTTAAAAAAATGTACAAAAAAATATATATGCAATATAAAAGCACATTCTACCCATGTGACTGCTTTTGTATAGTTTACTGTGTGGTGCGGTTGTGTCAGTTGTGCCTTTATCGAGCGAAATAATGAAGTCAAATATTCTAATTGATAAATTTACATTTCGCTATAGCTATAAAATAACTCTGTTATATACGTATACACATATGAAAAATTTTGAAAACTGGTTTCACGTACAGTTTCACATCCTTCATATACTTTATAGAATTTTGCTCTTAGACAGCCACAGAAAGTTGTGTCGGAAAAATTTGTAACGTGTATTTGTTATCCATCAAAATGCAGAGCTCCATATTCGTATATACTATGTATGTGTATAATACATATGTATACACCCGCCTATATATGTACGTACGACATATAAATTATAAAAAATTTTTATCGTCAAAAAACCAAAAGTGTATTTCATTTTTGCACTTTCGTATCACATAATGACGAAAAAAAATACTTATGGCATCAAAATAATTATAATACATACTTCTGCACGAAAACCAAATTTGCAAAGAATATTTTGACATGATACTTTATACATTGGCATTCTTTCCTCAGTCAGATAGGCTACAGCAAAATGTGTTCATGACTGGAAAACATTAATCTAAAAAATTGACAACAAAATTTTCTACGTGATTTGTAAAGAAACCGTGAAATATTTTGTAGAAAATTAAAAATCTATAAATTTTACATAATGTATAGTATGGTTCAAATTGCAAAGTCTCAGTTGTTACAATTTCGTCATTGGAAATAATTACGAAATAAAATTGACGATACAAACACTTATACACAAAAAACAACTTGTAACACATTCACAATATACAAAGGTAAAAATAATCATAATGCATATTTGTAGAGCTTACATATTTATATGTATATGTAGCTATAAACATGCCCTTGAATACATGTAGTCATCCATAAACATGTGAAAACCGTTTCTCCTCACAAAGTTAATTACAAATTATAAAATACAACACGATGCAAGCTTTATACACGCATATACTGTATACCGTATGCATACATGTAATGCAATATTATAGTCAGAAAATCAATTTTACTGGGGTTTTCAATTCATTTTCTTACACTTTTGTACTAAATAATGTCGAAAAACTATATTTCTAACACATTCACAAATCGCTATGGCTACAAAAAGAACATATTATACACAGTAGTAAACAGTTAAAAATACATAATTTCATGGCCCGTAAAACTGTCACAATATATTTTCCTCATACCTTTCAACACATGACTACTGATAAATTGACATAAAACTCAGGAAAAGATTCGTTACATACGATGCTGTTCACATAAAGGATTAATACGTAGTTGGCTTTCGTGTGATAAAGCTTGAAACAACCTGGCACACACAGAACCACATTGCAATCGTGGCACCACCAACATGTTTCCCTTCTGGATGGTTTTCCATTCTGGTACTTGCTGACGTCTGTGTAGACTTTACAAACACGAGTTGGGTGAGTTATTTTATCTGTAGCCGGTATTTTTCCTGGAAAATGCACTTAGTCGGCTTGAATTTGGCCTCGGTGACGAGTTGGTCTGAAGTTCCTGGTTGCCTTTCGCAGCGAGCTCGTTCCCCAGCTGTATTAGAAATTGCACAAATCTGCATTTCTTACGTTCTTCTGGATCCCTTGTCTCCCAAAATAAAACTAAAACATTTGTACCAAGCACCCATCACAAAAAGGTGGAAAAAAACTTTTCCCACCATTTTAGTTGTTTCCTTTCGAAAGGATAATACGATACCAACTGGTCTGATCTGTCTACTCCGGTTTTATGAAGGTTGTAGTCTAGAAAGACATCTGGTTTGGTCTTTGTTACCGGGCCTTCTCGTAACCGCATAACATCAGTCGTGGATGATGTGGGGCATGTTGACAGCAAGGGCACATCTCTGGTGTCCCTCCATTTTAGGCAGAATTAAGTATTTCCCTCGTACTGAAATTACTTCGCCCTTTTATATTTTTTGCTTGACAATAGTCCCTTGTGGAAGCTCCTTTCTATTAGTCATGCTTTCCAGCTAATCCATTTTTACTATGGGACTTTAAGCGGTGACCATATAATTTTGGTGCAAAGTAATTTCAAACTTGAATGCACGATTATATCAGAGTTTCACATACATCTAGTTAATACATTTTGAAGAACGGCAGTCTGATATCTGAAAAGGCCGGTTTTAGATATTTTGGAGGGCTTTCAAACATTGTTATTTAATAACCATGTATCTTTTTCAGTGACATTCTGTCTTTGTCCGAAGTGTTTTTTTCTTTTCCTACGTTAGCAAAATAGGAACATGCAAAATAGTTAAGTTAAAAAAAAATGTTTCCTTGCACATTACAGCGAACTTAAATCGCGTGGTAGGCGGCGCCCTTAATGTGACAAAAGTTCAGATCAAATTTTATTTTGGTAACAACATCGCAACTAAGAACAATGCCTGGATAAGAAAACTTTACAAATTGAAAACTGTCGATGCAGTAGCAAAGTATACGGCTCGAAAGAAGTTTTTCATTACAAGCATATTTTGAGTGCTGGTTATAGGCTACGCCTTTCAGCTGTGTGCGTACAACACAGTGTACCTACATACAGTATTAGTTGGCTGTCTCAAGCGGGGTGTACATTCTCTCATTGCTTCCAGTAGTCTATGGGGCTGTAGGCTTGCACTCAAATGCAGTTTATGCAAATAATTTTTGAGCAGTTTTCATAAATCTTTTCTTGCTTATTTTCTGTGTAATTTAAATCATCCACAATTTTTTTGTAAACTTTACAAGAAAATTGTTTTGTGTTTTTACAAAGGTTGTAAAACTGCAAGAGTTTTCCCTGTAAAAGTATTTAATAGAAAAGTTACAAACATTTTCTTTGTAAGAAATAGTTAGGAAATTTTAGCGGTCTACCGAAATTGCGACTTTGTCGGAAAATACGCAGTCAGGACTATATAAAATGTACATACAGCCTCTGGTATATATTTTTCTGTATATGAAATTCTACAAACAAAATAGGCCTACAGTTAATAATTGTGCATATTAAAAAAATTGAAAAGAGCTCTACGTATGTAATGTAACGTTTTTCGTTCTCGAGAATGAACTTAACACACGAGTTGTAGGGGGAAACTCAATTAAGAGCAGGCAGAAATTCTAGGACAAACAACTCTTTATTTCCCTCTTGTACAACTCAAAAGGCAATTAGGTTATTTTAACAAATTATTAACTTACTTTAATAACTTTGACTATAGACATCTACAACAATAACTACGGGAAAAGTTAAAAGAAATCCCGAAGAAGAGGTGTATTCACTTACCACTAAATTATTTAGTAACGCTCGGAGCACGATTTCGGAACCAACGTAAAGCGGTGCCCGCACTGGCCCCTCTGACACCTTGCCGCCTGTCTGTCGTAGTCGGCGACCACGCCCCTCGCAGCTTGGGCCCTCGGCTCGGAGGACAGTCGTTCCCAAGTGTCGTCGTTCACAGGAATCCCTCCTTCGCCGGTCGGCCTCGCTTTTATAGTGGGCGGCACCCTGACATCACTTGCTGTGCCCACAGCGGCATAGCTAGCTCAGCCACCGTTGATCACACTTATGTTAGACCCAGTGCATGGGTCATAACAGTAAGAAAACTGAGTTGGTCTGGTGGCGATGAGAGCAGTTACATTCTGAAGGATGATAGTTCGATTCTCCGTACTTCCACTAAGTTGTTTTACTCTAAATAATTACGTGTAATTTATTTTTCATCTGTTGTTTATTAAATAAGTTATTTTAGTTATTAGGATACAATAAATGGTTTAAACCTCGTTTTGTCATATTGCAAGTATAAATACAAGGCTATACACCATTCAGTGTTACTAACACATTTTTTCCGCATGAACAGCCTTTGTGGGTTTAGAAAGAATGTCCTTGTCAATTTTGTTTCCAGGGGTTTTTCTTGTGAAAGTAGAAAGTTTCTAGAGCGGGGTAATATTAAAGCCCGCGAGGATACTCGCAGCTGAGATGCGTTGCACAAGGTCGAAGGAAAATGAAAATACACCACGTGTTCCCGCCTTGGGTCAAGGTCACATTGTGTATGAGAGAAGGCCGGGGTGAAGGTTGGGCCGGCTGCTCTACTAGCGAGACATGCCTGTCGCCCGTCCGGCCCGAGGAATGGATGAGCTGAGTGATGAGGTGAGTGTGGAGCGGTGACGGAATGAGAAAGGCGGGGGAAACAGAAGTTCGCAGAGAAAACCCGCCGGTCAACGGAAAATTCTGCCACTTTTCCTACATGCGGAAAATCCGGGAGCGAACAAGCCGGGCATCGAACCCGGATGGTCTGGGTGGGTGGCGAGAGGTCTGACCGCACAGGGAGGGGCGTATACGTCACGTGGAAACGGCGGCCGCTAGTGCCTGGAGCAGACAGAATGAGCCAAGTTTGTAGGGCTCCCTCGAGGGCCACTTGAGTGTTCCAAATGAGTCTCGGCTGAGGGCTCGTGGAGAGGTTTCCTCGTCGGAATACCCAACTTCACAGCGACCCGCTTCCCTCGTGTCGGTGTTCAAGAGGAGGCTAGGCGAAGACCGTTCTCCCTTCTCCTGGGGGCGAACCAAAGAATCGCTTTTTAGGGGTGAAACGCCAAATTTGTGCCTGTTTTGCGTTTGGTTCTTTGCGTTATAGTGGAATAAAGGAGTGTGTTACAGATAATTTTCTTGTATTTTTGTTTTCGAGCCAAGACATTTACTCAAGTTTTACTACCAAAAGTTTCTCTTCAACAAGACGTAGGGTATACTCTTAATGAACTGCTTGACATAAATAATAAAAGGAATTTTTCATTAATTTGTCACGCACAATCATTGCAAGAGAATTATATGTTAAATTTTAAAAATAATTACAAATCTAGTATGAGATGAACATACAAGACTATTTTGATATCCAAAAGTCATCACAAATATCTACTTTGCCTCAACAGTGCCACACTTACCAAAAAATTTTAAAACAGAATAAAATTTAGCGTCTGGCTCTTCCTCTTAAATACGCACACACAGACGTACAAGAAGTCACGTGATTGCTACAAAATAGTTGTAATTACGCTTGCCAAATACGTCAGTTCAAGTACATCTGCTTTGTTCGCACATACGCAGCTAAAATACGTGTCGGTGTATGAGTTCCAATGGACGACTTAAAAAGAGGCGGAGCTTCAGTCAAGTGTGGGAAACAATTCCTGTCTCCATGGATACCGCAGACGAACATAACCTTCATTTAGCTGTTCGGCTTCACATGTCCCGGATGAGATGTACGTCAAGAAAATTGATTTTTGTTTGGAATTTGCCGTTTTTTCAGGTAAACATTAATCTAATTTATTTGCGTATCTTAACCATGAAATTGTGACTAATATTTTTTACCCTAGCGCGCAAATCTATGAATACGCAACATTTTTGCTTTCTGCAATTACCAACTAACAAATCAGCATGTTTGTAAACAAGCTTTGTTTCCCACAGTACTTTTCCCCTGCGGTGACGTCAGGAGGCGTGTACTTCAAGTCGTCCATTGTGAGTATAGGTGCGAATAATGGCGTGTTCTACTTGCTCTGCACCTGCGCTGCTTGTCGGTGCGAGTAGCAGATATAGGCGGTTCTGGATAAAGTGAGCACTTTTTAAAACCTAGTTACTTTGTTTCCTTTCAGATTATTTTCAGTTCCCCTCCTTTTCACCCTTTATGATACAAGCAAAGCTTCCTAATTAACAAACAGAGGGTATATATTATACCCCACACAAAAGTTGACATATGAAGTCACAGTAATATATATATTTTAAAATTATTATTCTACACGTGATTGATTGTCTTCAAACGTTCTCACTTTGTTGCGAAACACCTAAAGAGATATTTTCTTGTGGTTCTGGTGCGTGTGCTCCTCCCACCTGTTCTCACAAGGTATCTCGCAAAAAATTGTTTCCAACTGGAAAACACATCAGTAAAACTCCACAGGAGCACCCTTGGTAGCACGAATGATATCTAGTCGATAGTCAGTTTCCGTCCTCACATTAGCCAACATCACTGGAAGGATCGAGGCAATGACTAGGCCAAACCGTTGAGCCATTGTGACAGATCCATTGTCCAGGAAAGGTCGTATCGAGATAGGCACGGGCCTCCTTTGATGGGTTATGCCAAGAAGAGGTCAGCCGAATACATGTACCAGTGCTTGCAACCCTACGATAACGGATGATAAGATACATTGCATTTATCCCTCCAGTGATAGTTTATGTGTGGACGGAAATTGATTATCGAATATATACGATTTGTGCTACCAAGGGAACTCATATGGAGGTTTACTGATGTGATTTTCAGTTGAAAATAAACTTGGAGAATTTCTACGCAATTGTGCACAAGTTTCACTTTTTTAACTTGCTTCTAGCGGATATTATTAATCTTTGCAATCAGAGAAGGCCTTTTCGGACACCCTGTGCGTCTAACAAGACAGCTTCTCTTCCTTAGCGGCCCTCGGCGTTCCGGTTCGATTCCTTGGTTCCTTTCGCCTCGAGTGCCTTTCGGAGTTTGTGGTGCAACCTTCCCTTACCACTTCCCCAACTTCCCTTCTTACTTCACCCTCCCTCCTTAACCACGCCCATCAACCGGACCCTGATTTATGTAATGGGTGCGGATAACTCACAAGGGGCTTAAGGCGAGACGTGTGCTGGAGGAGAGAATCCCGAAGAAGAAGGAGGGGGATTTAAGAGGGGGACAAAAAGAGGGAATTGAGAGAAATTCTTCTGTACAACCCCTGCGCGAACCGCGCCCGCTTTCAAATTTCCATTTTTCTCGACTCTATTTTCGGTGGTAATGCGGCGCCTCGGATTTGCTAACCCAGATGTACAAGGGTTATCCCGTGCGGCGTGTCTGCGTTGGGCGTGGTAAGTGAAGAGGGGAGGGGGATTCGTACGATATTGCGGGATTGTTTTTCTTCTTTGTCCTATCGAAACGTACCTGGGGGTGCGTTCCGAGGTTCCAAGACGCGCTGGAATTTCTGACATCCAGCTTGGAGACAATGCTACCTTTGGCCGGCGAATTTACTAGTAGCACTCTCGTTTTCCTTGTATTTCGCATTCCGTCACTTATTAATTACAAGGCCTCTTTCCATGTCGTCTTCGGGGAGTGGCACACCTTCAGGCTCCCAGTAAGGCAATCTGCTGTTGGGTGTAATGCCCTACATTTCATGTAATATCCTTATAAGTACAATAATTATTATTACTATTATGGTGTTCTTTGGCCATACGGTGTATCAACAACTGAAAAGAAAGCTTAGGGAATTAGATCCATGCATAAGGAATAAAATAACCTGGCAATATTGTTTGACAAATTATTGCAGGCGTATATGATTCTTCATTTTATCTTACGAACGCTGCAATATTTTAAAATTGTAAGTGCTAATTAATTTACCTTCTCAGACACTTTCTTATATATACGTGCAACTTATTTGTAGGTTTTCAATTTTATCGCATGTTTTCAATGTAGGGTGTGTCTTTGTGTGTATACATGTAATTGTGTCATGTTTTTTTTGTATGTAGGTCTAGCAGTACCACTTGTCAAAGGTTTACCTGTTGGTTGGCTCTTGAATAGTAATAAATTAATTAAATAATTATTATTTTATGTATTGTTGGGGGAAAGATATCTGAGATAAACTTTTATATAGCAGAGGTTATTCATTTCGACAGAAAACATGACGATACTAATAAAGCAAAAAAAAAATCTTGTAACGTTGGATTCCGTGGGTATATTAATGAGAACTCTAAATTGTTACCAAAACTAAATGCTAAAATGATGTTTAGTTTTCAGCTGCAGTCTTATGAGATTGTATTATTATTTCTATAGTTTACTCATGATTCCTCTCAATTTTCTCCCACAGCAGACTCACCTTATCCGTTGCCATACCCCTGGCAAAGAATATCACCTCAATGCTATAGTAACATGGGTTAAAACAATAATTATACATTATTATTATTGTGGTGATGCCTATGAAATATGAGTTAGAAGTAATTTAAAAAAAGTAATACGGTGACCATAATTTTAAACATGAGTTAATATATTTGGAGTGAGTGAGAAATTTTGGTCAGCGCTGGTGACGGGTGACATGAGGTGAGTATGGAGCAGTGCCGGAATGAAAGGGCGGGGGAAACGGGAGATCCCCGAGAGAATCCGCCGACAAACGGCATCGTCCGACATGATTCCCAGATGCGAAAATCCGGGGATTGACACCGCCTGGAATTGAACCAGGATCGCCTTGGTTGGAGGCGAGAGGTGTGACCCCAATTTTTTTTTCAATATTTAATTATTACTTTTTTTAATGTTTGGTACAATGGCAAGGCTATCGCCTCGCGCCTGCATCAAACATTCTCTCTCCTTTTAAGTTGGCTAATTCATGTAATCCCCAGTCACTTTGTTTTCGTGTAGTTGCCGTAGTTGTACGTTGACGTGTGGCACCCAGACAAGACGAACACATGCACCCAGTCCTGAACCTGAGGAAGTGACTGTAAATGTCACCTACCCGGCCGGGAATCGAACCCGGGACCCTTGACTCATCAGCCAGGAGCACTAACCACAGAGCCAAACGGTCGGATTCCTCTCGACCACCTCGGCCCCTGATAGATTTGGAGTAAAGAGTGTAATTCTTTGTATTTAATTTTGTTTTGATTGCAACGCAACAACAATTGTGGTGCATGGGTATGCGAGTGATTAAGGCGACTGCTTACCGTCCTATAAACAGTAAAAAAAAAATCCATTTGCAAGGTGGGCTTAAGTACAAGGGAAGAATTTGTGTAGATGTATGTGAAAAAAAATTGTAACAGCTCAGATATTTACGAATATACACATAACATTATTTATAATTTTACCACTTTTGAATTTATACAAGCGTGGCTGGTAATATACTGAAAACGGCAAACAGCTTGTTAGAAAGGCTGTTTCACACGAGATTGGAGTTTCCAGAGTTTACAAGAGTTGCCACAGCCAATACAAAAACAGACGTTTGAAAGTCCACACAAAGTAAAATGTATTGTAAACTTAAAAATTCTAGAATGAATAGTTACTAAAATTATTTTAGGCAGTGATGGTTCTAAAATATAATTGCGTATTCTAGGAGTTGTTTTTCTTACTTTGCATAATCATCAGCTTACAAGTGCGTTTCCGAACGAATTTACACGATCACACGAAGAAACCTCGATATGCCGCACTACGTGAACCTACCCGATTCGAGCTGTCTCTGCCAGGCGCCGAAATACGTTGACGCTTACAAGCTTTATTAAATTATAAGCGTTGTATGAAAAGAATGCGGTCTTTAAGGATACGGGCCCGAGTTTCTTCGCATTTAAAGTCAATTATTTTTTAAAACATAAATGGGAGCCGATATCGTAAAATCGCTTCGTAACTTTGTTATGACTGATTTAAACTGCATACTCTAATTTTGTCAAATCAGAAGACTGGAAAATAGTTGCTAATTAGTTAATTATCGAAATTTCCTTTCAATTCATAAATTAGCTATACTCATCATACAGTTTGTCTCGAAAAATTACATTGCATAGTAAAACCAATTTGCAAAAAAGTTACGAAGCAATTTTACGATATCGACTCTCGTATGGATTTTAAAAAATAATTATCTCGCAAACCGAGAAACTCGGACCCAGGCAAACAGAGTAGCTGGAAATCTAAAGTATTGAGGCTGTGGACTTCCTTTGCTTTCTAATCCCTTTACGGCAACAAGCGGCGTCGATAATCTTATGCTATCACAGTTTAAAAATTTGAAAAAAAAAAAAAATGTAATTTTACAAGCCAAAACTAGCAAACTAATAATTGTTATGTAAGATTTTTGTCGGATACTACAATAATAATGTCGTAAATTTTTAGTGTTATTAAAATTGTGTTCTATGATACGTAAGAACGAATGAAATTAATGTTGATTGTCAGATTACGCTATTCAGTATTATACAAAATCAACTTCGGTGCTCTGTTGTACTTTGAGAAAAATAATAATAATAATAATGTTTTGTAAACTTTTTGTTTGGAACCATGAATGCCAAAAAAACTTTATATTTTATAATGTACAAATAATTTGTTAGAAATGCACGAAACTATTGGGTTTCCCTATATTTCGAGGCAGCTCCTCGTACATGTTAATATAATAATATAATATGTAGTGTGTTTTTGTAAAGTTGTTTCGTGAAACGTTTCATCAAAAATTTATTATTTAATAATGATACCAAGACTTAGGTTAAGGACCGGGTTCTTGGTGCTTAAAGTCACAACAAGTTGAAGCTATATAGCTACAAACAGAAAAATTCAAAACCATAAATTTAGTCAATGTTCTTACAATATAACAATTTATAAACTCAGTGTTACCGAATGGAGCTAGTAATTGCACAAGGCGAAGTAAAACTCTATAACATATTTCAAATACTGTTGAATTATTGGCAAAAATAAGTTTCTCATGTTCGCAATTGACATATTTCGAGTATATAAAAATTATGGAAAATCATTACAAAAATACCCAGAAAGTGAATGAAAAATATTTAGTTTAAAAATTTACTCAGTCCTACTATATTCATTTATCATTTGATTATGCAGTCTAATACTTGTACGTTTAAAGTCCAGAATAACGCTGTGAAGTATGGTCATTTGAACGAGCATTTAGTATTTTAAAAACAAGATTTAACATTCCTGCTAAATTTCAAAATGCAATACGTTTACCAATATAGTATTAAAAATAATATTAACGTTTTATTTTTAGGATCTGGCAAAACCAAATGAGTGCCAGGAGCTAGAGCTGAGATTCCCATTTCAGGAGTCAATGATGTTTTAGTAAGAAAATTTAAAATTTAAATATTTCGAAGAAAACAAATTTTCTTTTAGAAGACTCGTTTACAACACATCAAAGCACTCTGGCATTTGCGATCTTCCTTGCGCGTCGCTGAAATTAAACGACGTTTGCTTATTTGGACGTCAGTAGGCTTAATAAAGTTATTTTTTATCTAAAACAGGAAATTAGCTTTAACTTGAGGCACCGAAAGTTATTAATGCACCTTGGATACAGAGTTATTTAATAAAGGCCTCACCAGCCCTGTCGCTTTGACAACAACATGGTGGCAAAATATCAATTCTGACAACGTTGGTAGTGGTTACTTCCGGCCTGTTAAAATAGTGCCTTTAAGTTCTCTTTCCGTATTAATAGACGTGCGGCCTAACATATTTAACCGAAGGAAGCAAAATACGTCACTTCACCCTGCATCAAACCCAAACATAACAAAATAACAACCATATTTTAAGGCCGTGCTCTTTACTTTCTACTGATTTTGCAGTAATTTATTTTCTAAACTTAAACAAGAGCAGATGTCAAGAATCTGTCTGGCGGTTTTGTTTGTAATGGTTTTTACCGAGATAGCTAAGTTTTTCAAAGAAATAAATTATACGGTTTCACTCAAAAATTAAATCAACCTTAATTTCGTTAATTACGTTATTTGCTAAAACCACTGCATTTACTGCCTTGAAAAAATCAGCTAACATGGAGAAGACGATTTAAAACAAAACTGCCAGACATATTTTCAATATCTTCTCTCATTTAGGTGTAAAAAATTAATATCGGTAAAAATGTAGAAAATAGAGAGCATGGCCTTAAGCCAGACTGAAAACTGCGGGACCATTATCTTAATATACTAAATGAAGTGTCCTGACTGACACACTCACTCACTCACTCATCAACGCACTGCCCAAACCTCTGGACATAGAACTATATTTTGAGGGAAGTTTTCCCTTGGCCCGTAGGCACTCACTAAGAATGGATTTTTCGAAATTCGGTAATTAAGGGGGGTGAAAAGATGTAAAATGTGTTTTCAAAGAATCCCTGATATCTCATTAACCGGGAAAACTATCATATTATTTTTAACTTCATAATATTGCCCAAAGAAATGCGTATTTGCCAATTTTTCGAAAATTAAGGGGTGAAAACCGTGAAATGTGTTGTTCATTAATCCGTGATTCCTCCTAAGTAAATATCTAAAAAGTATTTTGAGAATTTTTCGAAATTCATCCTTGAAAGCTCTTAAAAAATTATAACGTGTTTTAAATTAATGCCACTTATCTCCTAAACCAGTGGAAATATTGACATGGTTTTTGCTTTAAAGTAAATCTTACGTAAATATAAAAAAATAATTTCAGGATTTTTTGAAATTCGTCCTTGAAAGCTGATAAAGAAAAAATAAAATGTGTTTTCAAATAATTATCTGTACCGCTTATAGCCTACCGGTTGAGATATCGAGATGATTTTTTGATATGAAAGAAGCTTATGCAAACATCTACAAATCTAATTCAGGATTTTATGAAATTCGAAAATTAAGAATGTGAAAAGCCGTAAAATGTTACAGTCTCCCGAAAAAAGAGAATGATCGTGGAGAAATAATTCAACAGTTGTTTATTTTTGCCAACCTACTCATAAATACAACCTCTTTGGACTGTAGCTTGTACATACGAAAGAATTATCACGGCCTTCCTTTAAGCATTCACTCAGGTATTGTATAAAGTTTGTGGTGTGGAATGGGTGGGGTTACGGGTTCGTATCCCGTGCAAGACTTAGTGATGGGAATTACTATGACATCATACGAGCATTTTGTGCGAGCTCTTTATACTGAGCTAAGACAATTTATAGTTCAGTGTTATTGAGTACGCTAGCTGTTAAATGCCTTCATCACATATTTTATCCAGAGTTACTGTTTACATTACATAGTTTCACGCGTTCAAAGCCGCAGCCGGCCAGATAGTTTAATATATTACTATAAAAATAAATAAATACCTGCATTGAAAATTACAAGTGTTTTCCTCTCAGGAATAATAATGTTCTGTGACATTAAAATATTTCACATACCGGGACTTGAGTTCTGCGTTGGAATTCTAGATGTTTAACCCGCTATACAAGTTATTTACATATGCCTGCGTGTGCGCGACTTTGATGGGTGCGTTTAATTATACACTTCCTGTATTTATTTTCATGCCAGGAAACAAATTTTGAAATTCATTTATGACGTCTCGCGTAACAAATGTTATGACACGCCAATTCATTTATGTAATAAAGGTGTAGTGTGATATATTTCGAAACGAGAATGTACAGGACTTTTTTATTTATTTTATGTCATTGTTTGGCGCAATGAGTCATCAACTAACTTAGAATACTTTAATGAAATGTAGCTTCTAATTTAAATTTTCATCTGAAGACACTGGCCTCAGATTAACCCTTATCATTACCTTGTCTTTATTCGTATAGTTTTTAATTAAGGCGTTTTTATGTGGATAAGTTTGAAAGTTTACGTGAAATTTAAATTATGGAAGGTGTGAATTTTTAAACTCTAAAAGTTTCCTCCGGATAAAGGGAGAAAAGAAGATCCATATTTCAGTAATTATAAAAAAATATTCGTGCCAAATTTTAAATGTTTGTCACTTCGTATTTAACTTTACAAAACTTCGTTTTTATAACTTTATAAGAGAAACTAATTATTTTTTATTTACATTCTTTCCCAGACTTATTCGGAATTGACTTACCCAGTGTAGAACTACTTATTTCACTCGCTGGGAAAATTAACGCAGTTCATAGGTTTAAGTAAAGCTCAGTCAGTCCAGAGATCTTTATATTTAACACAGAAGGTAATGGCCCGGTAGTAGACCAACAGTATCCCAGAGAGAAATCCAGTAAATCGGCCAGTGGAGGCAACGGATGGGATGGCCACTCCCATCTGGAGTCTTCACAGACGATCTTCTCAATGAAAAGTCAGTCCAGAATGAACACAGGAGAACAACAAGTCCAAATGAGTGGAGAGGCGGAGCCAGAACACATACATCGGCACCAGACAGAAAATAATCAGCGCACAAAAGCAAAACATATTCCCCACCCATATTATGAGAAATCAGCAATAACATCACAATCCAAATACCATACAATGACATGACAATACAATTACAATAACAAATAACAGATCCAAGTTTAACGTCGCGGACAACGACGGAGAGACGGCTTAGGTAGCAGCATGATAATGCTTAATAAGGTCCACATGCGTCTTTAATTGCTTGTCCGGAGACTGTGGATCCTGGACCAGGAGTGTAACAGGTGTCAGAAATTTAATCACCTTAAACGGGCCAAGCCACTTTGGGGCCAATTTAGCTGAAAAATAGTCAATCTTACTACTTAGAAAGTGACTAGCTACTAAAACAAGATCTCCAACAACAATGCTTACAGGCTGCCTATTTGCATTATACCTAACCTCCAATTTGGAGTGATATGACTTCATGTTATCAGAAACTTCCCCCCACAAATCTTTAAGGTCCTTAGGATCCATCGTCTCAAGCT
>PNEQ01101405.1:16158-74103 GCA_003012365.1 Medauroidea extradentata | reverse complement strand
GGAGTGGGTGATTGGTGGGGTGAATGGGTGGAGCGAGAGGGTGTTTGGGTGGAGTGAGTGGGGGATTGAGTGTAGTGAGTGGGTGGAATGAATGAGTGGTGTGAGTGAGTGAATGGAGTGGGCGAGTCATGCAGGTGAGACAGAGTGAAAGGATTGAGTCTGTGTGTGTATGTCAGAGGCTTGTTTACACACACAGAAGCAGGGTAAGAAAGGGGGTACATACCTGCCAGGTGGCTTCAGGGTGGAAGCTGAGCTGGTAGAGTGTGTAGGCATTGTAAAACTGGTAGAAGTAACCAGCATAGAGAAAAGGTAGCAGAAAGCTAAGTCCTCGCCACATCCATGAGTGGAAGCCCTCAATGGTGATGTCCATGTTGTGTCTCTCTCCGAGGGCCTTGAGCCGGTACAGTGCACCCTGCTGGTAGCGGAATTGCAGGAACTGCACAACACCTGCACACACAGAGTATCTTGCCGATGATCACGTCTTTGTTTGCTAGGTCATTATGAGTGAACAGTCTGTCTATACTGTATATTTTTTGAAACACAAAACAACACTTTACATAGCACACTGGACAAAGACCACATTAACTGAAAATAAAATGGCAATGATAATACAGTACTTTGCTTTCATTGACACGCAAAAACTTTTTAGTCACATTTCTCAGATATGTCCACATACAGTATTCTATAAAAAGCAGGTAGTAATACTTTGGAGAAAAAAAATTATATTTTATACACGGCATATCCTCAACCATGGCAACAAAGTACGACTTGCTTCCTCACTATTAACTGACAACATGTTCTCCAAACTCCCTAGATTGGTTTTCAAACAGCTGCCAAACCTCCACAACAAAATGCTGCACCCCAAACTACCACACACCCCTGCTCTCAGCACGGCCAACACACCCGAGAGGTCCCGTCCCTGAAATAACAGAACTGCTAACAATACATACATGATTCAAGGCAACTACAGCTGTGCAACACAGACCTTCATCTACCAGATACAATGCCCCTATTATGTCTGTTTGCTTTACATTACCAAAGAATTTTCAGAAGTGAAAAATTTATTTTTATAAATATTATATTATAAAATGTAAGCAAAGAAGAACTTAATTATTTTTAATACTCTCCAAAACATGTTATACATATAAACAAATAGCTAGCACTAGCAGTCATACAGTGTTGAACTATTGTCAACCAGAAGAAAAAATTAAAACGGCTTGCTTACATAAACATACAACTAAAACAGTAAGCAGTATTTCTCTTTGAGAAACATAGAAATATATTACATGTTAAATGTATACAATAATATTGTGATAACACAGCGCTCTTGGCCAAGACTTGAGAAGTAAAGATTTGAACCTTACCGGCAATGTTTAAACACTGCTGTGATAATAAAAAGGACTTCCATTAGTTCACGACCTAATAACTAGAAGATGTGTGCCTAACACTTCCTCCCACTAGTCCATCTGCCGCAATGTGCTCATTCAGTGCAATCTGTGCACTCTGTGTGTGTTCTGGGCATGCATTACAAACATCAACAAGAAATTATGTTTTTAATAAAAGATTTTCCAAATATATCTTTAAACCTGAATGTTTCAAACACCTTTTAATATTTTTACAACATTTTTCAATGCCATTGTTTACTTTGCTTAATATGTTTTTATAATTTATGTAGTATGGTGAGCAACACAGTGTCCTTCACAATTTCTGTCCAAGTCACTAGGGGGGTGAATAACGTACAGTAATTACTGGAACCTCTTTCTTGTTTTCTTGATCCGGGGCTCATTAATCTCCTGCCCAGCCACCACGTCCAGGGGGTCAGTCGAGCCATGTTAACTTATCCACCGTTAGCAGCGTACTACTTTTACAGAGTAGCCTACTGAAGAGGTCTAAGCTCCAGGACTACTTCACTGTCTTGGCCGTCTGCCTTGTTCAGTTTTAGTAATATGTATTTGAATGGTGAGTAAACCACGTCAATTTATTCCCATTTTCCATTTTGTTAGTTGCTCGCCCTACCCCAAGTGACGAGCATCCCAGTACCACACAGTGTGCGTGTATTCAGGTGTGGTGATTGGCCTGGAACAGATCCCCATCTACAACCTGGAAGGTGAAAGAATTGTTAAGGTTGTTGGCCCAACGCCCTGAGAATCCACCGTCGCAGTACTTCATCAGAGGTTTTCCTCCAGTGCCTCCTGGCATTTACCCTCCCTACCATCTTGTGCATCTCTTCTCATATCTCCTTGCTACCCAGCAAATTTTTACTTTCACCCATAGCACCCATATCCCATATGGTGCATTAGCTGCACCATTCTAACTACCGAAATTTCCCATCCAAACAACCTCCTACTGCCAAGCACTTGTAGAATGTCAGTAGTGCCATTTTCTATTACCCCAATGTTAAGTCAGACCACTGTACTGGCAGAACTGTTACTTCAGAAACTAACCTGATAATAACAAAACAATATGCACACAATTTGGCAGTGTTGGTAGAAATGTAAATTTTCAAAACTGTTACATTGTTTGAATGTGCTAGGTTAATTCTGATGGAAACACCTTTTTAACGGTTCATATTAGTGTTTCAGAACATGGCAATTATATTAATTTTGTTACAAGAACACGTGTAACAAAAAAAAACACAAACGAGTTAAGCACGTAATCAATAAATCTATCCAGAAAACACAATCCACCCACAAATTAAATACAGTACATAGAAAAAACTTGCATCATCCTGTATTTTGTCTATTAACACCATGTTTTAACCAGTGCTCTAATGCTGCCTTTGTAAATGGTCCAAGATCGTAGAACAGGTCTGGACACTCGCCGGGAAACTTGACCCCCTTGTTGTTTGACTGCAGTTCACCAAGTTAACGAGAATATTGTGTTTTATTGGTGCTTCAGTTAGGGTGGTCGGACTCAAAACTCCGCCCACTTCCTCCTCACTAAGATAAACAATTTACCAAAACATATTTTTTATCAATTTACGAACTTCTTCCTTCGCTCACAAATTTAAGAAAAGGCTCCAGCAATCTATATTTACTTTATAAATTTAACAATGGAAAAAAAGTGGGTTAAGTTCGAGTCCGACCGCCCGGATTACAGCGCCAAAAAGTACGACATTCTCGGTAACTTGAACTACAGACAAACAACAAGGGGGTCAAGCAAAATAAATTGGTAGATATGCGAGTGTCCAGACCTGTTCTTCTACGACCGTGAACTGGTCTCATGCCTTCACTAGTGCAATATTCATGTCTGCAGTTTTGTTCACATTACCACTGCAGTATTAGGTACATGATTTTGGAAGTAAAGTGCCCATCTATTCAAGTGACATGTGGACCCTCATATATTTCTGTGGTGTTTGTACAGTGCAGTTTGAGTTCCATTTTCTTTAGGCTATTTCTCCCTTATCCTTGCAGAACACATTTCTACGATGGCAACAAACCAACCCAACCAACTATTTCTGATTTAAACTACCTCATGCCAACATACCATGGTGAAAGAAATACAGTACAAGTGAATAGAGCTGGCAGGTGAGAGGAGAACTATAATGGTGGGCTAGTGTCCAGGTGCAAGGACAGTGTGGCCCCTCACTGAGTAGTACCAACACTCCCAGCCTTAAAGGTCACCTGGGGGACCATCTATACTAACACGCTGACATGCCACGCAGCAAGAAGATAAGACTACATCACTGCTGGCAGACAAAGAAGCACAGTTACACTCACAGAAACAGAAGGGGGAGGGAGGCGTCCTCAACACAGTGACATGGGCCAAGGTCATCACCCTGAGTCTCACACTTATCAACAAGATAAGTAGCTGTTGAGTCTAGAAGCAAACAGGAATCTCTGACGTGGTAACTGGTCTTATTTTTGTCTGGACATACAACCATACTTTGATTAGTGTAACCACTCTGTTACACCTTGCAGAGTTTTAGTTTCCTATGTCGCATACAGATTCTCTGTGATATAACTCGTGTCCTGGCTTTCTTTTTACACTTTTTTTTCTGTTATTCTGATACGGCAGAGAATTGTAAGTGCATCTCATTGCAAGTACGTTAGAAACCACACACCTTCACGTATAAATCCTCTAATTTAAATAAAAAAATTATCTAGTATTAGGATTTACCTACATGGTGAACATTTCACATAGTCAATGTACAGTATACAAAATACTGTGACATTCTACAGAGAGTGCTGAAATCTAATGTGTGTTGTAAATTAAGGATTTTGATACACTGGTACACAAATTCAACTTGGATGATCACATAACTGGCCATGCAACAACACACATGAACTGTTGATTGACGAGGGGAAGAATAATCAGTTGTATGTTGCCAGGGTACAACTCAACTCATCATCACAGCCAACTGGAAATATTAGATACAGTATGTACAGTAATCAAAACAATGGTGATACTTTTGCTACAAAGTTACTAAATAAAAACAGCTGGTAATTATCTGCATAACATATTTTGTAATGACATTTTACTACTGTACATTGCAGTAGTAAAAAAGGTTATCAAACAATTTTTATAAGTTATTACTTGGATCACAACAGATGCAGTTACAAGACTACTACTAGAAAAATCAATTTACATCCGTCATTGACTACGAAAAAAAAACAAGTTATCTCACATTGCTCAATAATAAACACTTCAAAATTAACAGTCAAATATTTATACAATGAAACTATTTTCACAGCTGTAGCTGGATAAACAGAGATGTTAACATCACAGATAAGATAAGGTAATAAGCTTCTGTTATCTGCAGTCTCACAAGTGGCTTGACCTGTCAATCTCCTGCATAAACTCCCAGGTACATGCAAACCACAACACTGTCACTCCGCCACAGCTCACATGCCTCCAGCCAACACACTTATATCTGCCTAGGCTCTACTGAGAAATCTACTGAGAAACACGCATAAACACTGCTCATGTAGCGCGGCAGACACACGCCAGGAAGGAAACTGACCAGACTCCTGCCACTAGGTGTCTGCTAAATAAAGCACTCCAAGGTTCCCAGAACCACTATACAGCAGTATACCAAGGTGTTACTTACTTTGACTGATAAAACCTCTGTTTCATTTACTAACAAAAGTATTACAATATGCAAATTTACTCAATAGCATCCCAACCAAACAAATTAAATTACGTAATTACCAACTGGAACATGGCCTGAAGAGACAAGGTAGGACCCATGGGTTTCTCCAGCAGGAAAATTTCAAATTTTAAAGTTTGAAACACAAATTATGAAATACAGTAGATTTATTAAAATACTCAAACAGCCTGGAATCCTTGTATTGTTTTTACTTCTGCATAAAAGCTGAATATGGACAAATAATTTGAAGGAGCAGCCCAGTCCCTCACAGAAGGAGACAACGTGCGGATGAAAGGAGAAAGAGGAGGAATGAAGGAAGATGGAAGAAACAAACGAAGAGGAGGGACAGCAAGTACTCACTGATGTAGAGGTTGAACCACACGAACTGCGTGCGGAAGAGATACCAGGTGGTAGTGTTGGGCCAGATGAGCAGCACGCCCGACACTACTGTGGAGATGAAGTGGTGTAGCCGCCACCAGCCTTTGATACGTGAACCGTTCACTTTGAGGATGCTCTCGCGTATGGTCAGGGTGCAGTAGTACCACACCAGCAGGAACATGAAGCTTAACTCCAGCGCACTGCCGCCAACACAACACAACTCTCACTTTGTATCCCTCGCTGCTACCTCTACATAGCGGTCCATACATCACGCCACACAATCACTGCCTGCTGGCAGTTTAATCACTCAGGCACTTGATGCAAGGAAGAATATTAAAAAATATCTGCATTAAAATATTTCCTTTGAATTAAAAAATACATTCACATTTTACCAGTGCTTTGTGGAAATATACTAGCAAAATAATGTACAACATACAAGCACGTCACAGAAAACAAGCTCAATTCAAAAGTAGGAATCAAGAAATAAACATCACTAATTTACAAAGAAGAAATATCTCAGCGTAACACAACAGCGACTGCACAGGAGGGAATATAAAGGTTACAGGAGTACATCAGAAAATGGAAGGAGAGAGAAGAAGATTGGAGTTGAGATGCCAGAGTAAAAAGGTTATAAGCTCAGGAGAGAGGATGTCAGGTGAAAAGTGGGGGGAAAATAAGAGTTGAATTGCTAAGAAACATGAGGTAACAGACAAATTTCTGGACTGACAGTCACAGGATGGAAACAGGCGAGGGTGATATAATGAAAATAAGAATAACGTAACAGATTTTCTTCAACGATATTCAAACAAACAAACTTCGAACATTTTAACAGACAGACATCTGAAATTAAAATTCTATTTTGCTTTTTAACACAATGTCATAATGAATAGCAACTTAAAAAATACTTATTTAAATTTCTCCATAAATTAAATAGCCAGATATGTCAATTCCTTGACACTACACAAAAAAATCAAGCATTATCTTTTGCACAACAAATTATAGAACTTCCACTACTTCTTAAATGTTTCAAACCATTCACACTGGTTTTAAAGTTTGTATCAAGAAGATTCACACATGAAATAATACATGAGAAGTTAGATTATTTAATGACTCCGGTATCACAATCTAAGATGTCAATGTTCAGCTCATGAGCAATATACTGCCAAAATTACAAAGCATACTTACTAAATGTTGCTGCTGTATTCTACCAGTTAAATTTCTGTTCTGTTACTGCTGAAATGTACTGTCTTCACTTAGGTCCTAAATATAGACCCACTTTGCTGATTAACGGTGACCACAAAAACAATTACCCACAACAGCCACATCAGTGACAAATACATCACTATTTTACATCAGTATTAGTTTCACAAATGCAATGTCTGCTCACCGAGCATTAACAAGCAGGTTTAAAACAGACATCAGGAAGCCAATCCCGCTCAGCACCAGTTTGAACTTCTCGTACTCATCTTTGTAGCGGAACCTGAATAAACAGCATAACGTCTACCATCAGCCAAAATAAGTTCATCTCACCCTAGCATGCTAGTACATGTTAACTTACACAAACACTTACATACAATACACAAGTACATTAGTTAATGGCCCAGAGCTGCAAATGGCAACCAGGTAAGAACTTAAATAAGGAACAACTTTGTATTAGTTCATTCCATAAAGATAGCGTTTATCTGATG
This sequence comes from Medauroidea extradentata, assembly GCA_003012365.1. Classification (NCBI taxonomy): domain Eukaryota; kingdom Metazoa; phylum Arthropoda; class Insecta; order Phasmatodea; family Phasmatidae; genus Medauroidea; species Medauroidea extradentata. The sequence goes on along the minus strand of PNEQ01101405.1, from coordinate 66,948 downwards.
GCTCTACTGGTACACTTTTCTGTCTTTGCTGTAAATTACTATTCTTTAGATTCCAGAATATTTTATGCTCCAAACATTTTAACGTTGTTTAATCTTCATTTGCTCATTCAGTAACATAGAAAATTATTTCATGACAATAAAATGTTTAATTTAATTTCTGTAATGTCAATTACCAGCTGTCAAAATAAAGTGCATTCCTACATGAGATAGACTAACACAGAGAAATGAAAGACAACAGACGGGTACAAAGGGGAAGAAAGATACATGTGAGGCACACAAGAGAGGAAGATAGGAGGATAGGGTTAAAAGGGAAGGGGGAAGAAAGTAAGGGATATAGAGGAGACAGATTAAAGGGAAGAGGTATATATTTGATTTGACAATGACAATAAAAGATTTAATTATGTATGTGTAAAAAAATTGGCTATGAATCATATCTTTAATCATTTTGAGTCAAGTAGCATGTTGTTGCGAACTAATGAAAACTTATAAACCAATAATTGTATTTTCAAATAGTGGTTTGAAATCAAGCATAACAACAGTATACTTGCAATGACTTCTGGATCTGAAATACAGTACAGTATTACGTCTGTATCGGAATTATAAATTAATGTGTATAAATTTTTACTTTAAAAGATTAGGTTACAGTTTTTGCTGCTTCCTTAAATTTACACTTTCCCCTTACTTACCCCAGTTTTCATAGATCACTTGAAAAGTGTAAGTTCGGGATTCATAAAAACTATGCCAAAAGTATGGCACATTATTTATTGCTAAATATTACAACATGAGCAATTAACAGAGGTTGCAAAGTGTTTAACCTAAATGTAAAGAAATAATTTTAAATAATGCACCAGTCATTTATCAGCCTTCTGGAATCTCGAGTGCAGAGACTTGGGTAGAGAATACAGGTATGTGAGAAGTGACAAGGAAATTACTGAAGCTGGCAGACAAACATGCAGGATAAAGAGGGTAAAGGCACACTCACTTGTCATTCTTGTTGAGGATAGACACGTTGACATTGCCGAGGATGATCTTGAGATAGAGACCATTAGGTTTGGGCAGAACCTGCTCAATGTTGGTGAGCTGTGCTCGCCGTCTCAGGAGGTCCTTCTCCAGTCCTGCTGTGGCTGCTGCCTTCTCTGGACTCTGCCCCTTGTCCCGATGCAGCCTGCGACACACCACCTCCTTCCCCTCACTACCCTCGCATTCACACATTGCTACCATTGTTGCAGTAACAGCTCAGCCAAACAACTGTACACATTAACTACGCATTAGATCCAGTTCCTTAATAATAACGCAATACTATCACCCCTACTACTATGCTAGACTGCACTATCCTTAGTACTCTGAAATTAAGAACTAAACATCCCAGTTCATATCTGCATATAGTGCTGTGTGACAGGAAACCGCATTTTACATTAACATATGTCATGAGTTACAAAAAATATTTTAAAATTTTATCAAAATTAGTTTTATCATCACAGGAAAATCACCAGAATTTTTTGAGTCTGTATCTTTTGAAATAATGTAGCGCCTGTGCCTTATACAATAGGAAGCTGGTTACGCAAAACAAAACAGTTTAGCTATTTACAGAAGAATGACAAACCTTCAGTTAGTGGAGCAAGAGTTGGTCCAGTCAAATGGGGAAAAAACAAACAATTAAATAAAAGTGACATTAACACATTACATTGAAGCATAACAATAATTTAATTTTTCTCATTATAATTCAGCATTCCTAATCATCAATACAAGTTATGAACAGCCTACTTGTCACATACTAGATTTCACCCGCTTTTCACCTTTACAATAAAAATTTCTCACAGTTCATTCAGAGAGACCTTAGATTTTACTCAATAGGGCTGCATTTGGCTCTAAATCCAAACAACCTTAAATATGGATTCCTCTCTGTATGTCTCGTTATTTGTGATCCTCGTTTAAATGTGTAGACTGTCACATTGTTAAGCTACAGAAATGTAACAATCTGAGACCTTTATTCCGTCCAAAACTGGCTCCCTCCTTCCTTCTTCAACGACTGGCACTTAAATTTCACAAACTAACATGCCACGAAAACTCTACATCCTCACGACTTCATACATGAGTGGAAACCAATTTAGTATAAAAAATTTAGTATTTAAAACTAAACTAAGAAAAGAATACCACAAATGGTGCACATGCACACAAAATTTGTCATTCAACACATTTTTTAAAATCAACTTTGTAGAATGTCCATCCTCTGCATCGTGATATTCTCTCATGAGGAACAGGGCAAAATATCAGATAACCCTCACAACAAAAAATACTGGGTAAGAGAGTAAACAAATGAAATTTAAAAGCAAACAGCACCATTGTAAACAGTAACTATTGTAGGCAGCCAGACAAACCTGCCCTAGAGGAGTTATTGATCTACTGAAACAGTTGGTTGCACTGCTGTCCTGAGGAGGGAGAAGGGAAGGGGAGTTTACAGTGCTGGAGATGATACAAGACAGCGAGAAAGTGAGGGAAGCAAGCGTGCATGGTTGCTGGGATTATGACAATTATTAATATTTAAGCACACACAACTATAGTATGTCTCATTTTTTAAATTCCATTTTCTGACAGTTGTGTTGGCATCTTTTTTTTCAAACGTTTCAAAGGCAAAATCAATGTGTTCCTCTACTACAGGTTTATTTTGCACAAATTACGCCAGCTGGCAAACTGTGCAATACAATGGATTCTCTATCCATCATGGGACTGACAAAAAATGTCAATGCATGAGGGATTTCAATAGATGTGGTCTTAAAATTACGTAAAATAAAGAAATGGGCCCCAGAATGTGTTCCATGGATACAGATAATCCATTAGGTTTCAACACATAGAGAATCCACTATGTATCAAATTAGAAAGTATTTTCCTGTAAAACTGTGCACAGTTATAGTCTTCAGAACAGACAAATAATAGAAATACAGTTTTACATAAGATAGAATTAATACCAAATGTGACCGAGGCAAGAACTTTTTTTAATATGAAAACTGCTTTCAAAATAAATGCCAACACAACTGGCAAAACATTGAATTCTTACATGAGGCAGCCTATACATGACAATATGTGTTTTTATGTTTGTGAAAATCCAAACACCAATTTACTGTAATATTCGTTTTGGACAGTCTCGCCAGCAACCGACCACATTGGTCCTAGCTGTTAATCTGGGAGGCAGCTAGGTTTTTTTTTTTTATAATGTGCTTTGTGCTGAAGGTAAAAAATAGCCAATGTTGCATGTATTTGTGTCTACTTCTTTCTGTTTGAATTTACAACAACCTCCGGGGAACTTTTACATTGTACCCACCTAACCTTAGAAAACAGATACAAAGCTCATGACTCCGCTGACTATGCGTGCTCATGAAAAATATTACACTTTCATATTAGATATTAAGGATAGGCATGTATGCCAGCAAAGTCTTGCAGCTACCATTGCAGTCCTAATAAACTAAATTTTAAAAAGAAACTGCATCCTTAGTGAAGGATGTGGTGAAGTGAGTAAGTACATGGACATCATCATCCTTGTGTCACTAACATAAGCTGACCTGCCATGGGTTGGAACCACTACAGTCAGCTTGGAGACGAGAAACTACCACTGGTCCGTCTGAACAGTTTCTTCAAGTACGCTGATATAATCTTCGTACTCTACCATTTAAATAACACTACACCACATAACTGTTTGACATTGTACTGTATGAATGTTTGATTTTTTGCTGCTCATATTTGAAATTCTGAGAAGAAAAAGGTAGAAAAATTAAATGTGAGATGATTTTCCATTACCTGGTGCTATGAGTAGGACCATGAACATTTCGCAAAAATTATTTTGCCCCAAGTTTGTTTCGATGCCTTATGCGCACATCTGCAGCTGTGCTTCATGGTTATTGGCAGCGTGTACAAGTGAAGTGACGTCTCTCATTGACTGTGCCGACCACAGCGAGGTTACTGCGACACCACATGTGTGGTCCTTGCAGGTAAAACCCCAAGGTACGAGACATGAAAAATTATTCATTTCTATTATACTAAGAAAAGTACATACTGCATATTCAAACAAATTATTTAATTAACAATACTAGCTTGACTAACCATGGCACAATTATATGTTAATATTTCAATGTAATTTTTCTACCGTAGGGCAAAGAAAATAGCTGAAGTTTACATATATTTTCTTCTCATACGTCCCAATAAGACAAAAATTCAATGAACATACAATGCTGGTAACTTTTTTTCAGGCACTTGAGATAACAAGTATAAGATCTGGCAAAGGAAAGATACCTCTTGTTAGCCAAGCACAATTTACAGCAAGAGGAAATTAGACATTAGGGTCCAGACAGTCAATTGTTAAAATTTTTAGTTGATTCAACATTATGACTATTATCTCTATGTTACAATTAAGATAGTACTTCAGAAAATGTCATAAGGAATGTCAGAGAGGAACTAGAATTTACATATCTATAATTAAAGTAATACAAAATCCAAACCAAAAGTTTTTCATTGGTTTATGAAAATTTGAAAATCCATATCTGTCAATTTTGGATGCAAAATAAAAATTTTTGTGTTTAAACGTTCACACTTTTGTATTCTAACAAATTTAAATAAAAAGTTTAATTTTGTCAAGCATGATAGAGAGTACAGTATGTGTTCTGAGTGGGTATGACAGCAGGTGAGAGGCACTCACTTCTTGACAGAGCGCTCGATGAGACTGAGCCTGTAGCGCTGGTGAGCAACTTGCGCGACACATTTCTGTTGTAGTTCACCCACCTCCTCTAACTTGGCTATGTACTCCTTGTTCAGGTCCTGCACACAACACACACACACATAACCACATACTATATACTGTACTACAAGTCTACATTATAACACTTAACGCATCATGCTCCCTAAAATGACTAAACTGTTGTTCACGGATGGGTGTTCAGATTCAACTCCACTAGACCTGCAATCTTATTATAGATCATTTGGGATAAAGTGAACACTAAAGATTTAACCTTTGAAAAAATCACTAGCCGTTACTGCACATAAGTCAACATTAACAAGAGTTACTTTACTGTCTGTACGGTTGGTAGTGAATCATCGCATGTAGTTCCGTGTATTTTCCCATTTGAATACAACATTAGTGAAAGAACATCCAATGAAAAAGACCGCTCTGTATTTAACATACTTTGAAATATTTATTTATGACCTTATTGACATTCCTACTGACTGCATAATTTAAATTAATTAGCATCAGTATAAAATGACGCTACCCGCTGGGCCGCTCGTCATCTTGCACGCGGCCGCTTGCTCTGCGCTTCAGAGAGTTCTAAATTCCACCGACAGGTGGCATCAGAGTTAACTTTTCGCCGCTTCGCTTGCTTGAAAGCGAGACATTAGAAAATACGTTATTCACTGTTTCTGTTAACTGCGTCATCGCTCGTCGTCGTTCATGGCAGTAGAACTGAAAGAAACTTGAATTCATGGATTGCATGTGTCGTGTGTTTTTAGTGGCGGTTTTGAGTTACAAATTTAAATATACTTATGCCCGTATTTACGAGATTCGTAACAGTAATAGTGTGTGTTGTATCAATTAGAGTCGATGGACAAACCAGTATTATAAGACGTTAACTCGCAAGTATTTATAACAAGTATTACTATTGATTATAGCATACATTCAGCCTTTGTGCATTTAATGAGTAGATATTATAGATAATATTTATCAGAGCAGCGTAATGTAAATGTAAACATTGTACAAGCCCATGTAAATGTAAACATTGTACAAGCCCATGTAAATAAAAGCATGTGGTAATGTTTATGTTCACATTCGGTGGAAAGATACAAACTGGCAGAAAATAGAAACTAAACAGGGCTGTTCTGAGTGCTCACTTTATTCCGAATCACCTATATGTGACTGATAATTTATAGCCCATATTCTCACAGCTATAACCAAGCACATTCAACAGTTTCAAAACTAATCACTAAGGGTGTTGGCAGTATGAAGGAAGTTTTGCACATTGTAAACTCAAAAATGAAGGAGAATTAACTTTACGTGTATAAAACACAGCATTGCCACTACACACCGGTGCAAAAGCCCGCAGCAAAGTTTAATTATGTATTACTACATCAGAATTTTGCACCTGTTTAGTAAATATAAGTAATAAAAACCATGCAGTAGGGATTTTCTGCAATTTGACTGTCAGAAAGGCAAGTCATAAAATACTCCTAAAGAAGTTGATGTAGTACGGTATTAGACATAATGCATATAGCTGGTTCTTTTCACACTTACCTAATAAACATCAAAAAGTAAATATTATAGACACAAAATGAAGGCTTCAAACTCTCTTGGATTTAGGTGATATTCAAAATAGAATGCCTCAAAGGTCAATTTTAAGACCTCTTCTTTACTTAATTTTTATAATTTTTATAAATCTTACGCCAGAGGCAACCCCCTTTCCTTTTACTGATGACAAGTATTGTATTATGAAAAAATTGCAGATATTTCCAAATTATATAATAAGACCTAGCAGGAACTTTTTATTGCTTTTAATTTTGTTTAAAATGGTTTTCATCGTTGGCTAATATTTTTAAAGACACTCCAAGCTATGGTTTTAGTAAATTATGTAATTAACACATATTTTGCTAACTGACCTGCTAGTCAAAACATCTTGGCTTGAAAAAATTAGCTATTGTGGCAAAACCATTTTGAACAAAACTGCCAACATACGTGATATACTCTCTTGTTTAAACTTTAAAAAAATGTACAGCAAAAAAGTAGAAACAGGTTGCACAGCCTTAAATTTTTGTAAAACACAGTTTGTGAACTTCCATAACAAAAAATAAACCTGATTATTTTATAACTAAGATCTTTACAAATTACATGATACTGTACTTAACTTGTAGGCATAACCTTACACACAATCTGGAATGAATATGTTAGTACTGTAATATAAAAACTTAGTAATGCATGTTTTACTTTACTACAGTATATCTATCTGCCATTCTAAATGCTTCCATACTAAAACAATTTACTGTGCTTATTTTCATTTACTAATGTCATATGGTATTAAGCACTGGGTTGTGCCAGCAAACAGCAAAAAGATTTTTTTTACTTAAGAAAAGAGCAATTGGATTAATTAATAATGTAAAACCTTATGACTCCTGGAGTCAATGGATTGTGAATCTAGGAACTCTCACATGGTGTATTTCAATTAATGCACCCAATTGCTACCAGTGCACACTTGCCAACGGGAACTCCCGGAAGGAGAATTTGGATTTTCATATTCCAATTGAGAGTTGCACTCAATGGATGTTCATTGGAAGCAGTTTTTGCCACAACAACTCAGGAGACGGTTCTATAATTGAGTACAAATATGGTGGTGACATGTGATTATTTAAACTAAAGAAAATGTTCGCTGTGGTGGAAATTCTGCAATTATCTGACTGTTCGGCACCTGAATTATACAAAACAGTTTATATAATGCCAAAATACAGTGTTTATTTAAATAACTGTGATTTGTTATTATACACTGTTTCATATACGTTTGGATTTGACAGCAAATTATGGACAATAATTTTTAATATTTTGTGATCTGTTGCGCAATGCAAAACATTTTTAGCTCTAAAATGAACCTGAGATGTCCATTTCAGCATTTGTACTGCAAAGTCTCTTGTGTAGAGCCACAAATCACAAAATATCACAAATTATTGCCCATACGTTGCTGTCAAATTTATCCAAACCTATATGAAATGTAGTATAAAACTATAATCCAGTATGTAGGGACGTAACATTCGTTCCTCTAATTACTGATTGATCAAGAAGAAAAATTCTAGTAAAGTAACCTCTCAAATTTTGTAGAATTGAATTTTCACATTTTTTGAATACCTGAATACAGTACAAGAACTTTGAGCTTTAAATAAATTGTTGTCACAAAACCTTTTCACTTAAGTGTCACGTGTTCCAGTTGCTGGGGCATAAACAACGCACACTTGTCGCAGGCAATACAATACACACTTGTCGCAGGCAATCATGTGACTAATGCATATTTTCAGTTACATCCTGTGCGCCCCAGTAGCAACAGTGCACCAACAGTTACTTCTTAATAATATTTACACACTATTTAATTTTGGATTTAAAAATCCAAGTATTTTTCAAATAAAAAGTATTGTTCAATCGCATGCTACTAGAAATTCAATAAATTTGTATCAACCAATGGTTAATTTTGTGACAAACCAACAAAAAAAAAATTAATTTCGACCATTAACACTTCCGATTATTCTAATTCATTTTAATCTGAAGAGTATATCAGACCAACACTACAAATCCATAATTTTAGTCTTTTTTGAACAATTTTTTTCTACAATTCCCAAAAATTGAATATTACACTTATATTATTATGAATTCCGTATACAAAAATGGCCACTGCTCTATAACCACTGGTGCTAGGAAACTGCCCTTCGGCTCGTTGGCAAGCTCTTTTGAACGTATATGCCTCACAACACAACAAGAATAAAATTTATTTTTTACATTGGTCCGAAATTTTGATTTTTAAATAAAAAAACACAATTTTTAATTGGTTAAAATAATGTACACAAAAACATGTTTTGCAAGACATCCTGCAAAATTTCAGAATCAGATGAGAATGGGATCATACTGCATTAAATTGTTTAAAAAAAATCTTTGTGAGCTGATAGCTTGGTTATTCCATGCAGAAAGTTCAATATGTTTTAAGGATTTAGAATTTTAGTTGTATTGTATTTTATTTTAATATGAACTATCAAAAACTATTTCGTTTGATGTATTTTAAATATCAATTCTACACTGTATATCAATTTATTAATAATTTTTGCATTAACGTGTACTGGGTCTGGCGTATTATTGTTCCTATATTATTTTCTTACACTAAATCTATGTAACATTTCCTGTAATTGACATGCCCAATATCCCTGGCCTCTTACGTCACTTTGGGATTTTAAATGAAAATAAAATGAATGAATGAGTTACGCTAGTCTGGAAAAGCAGTTCCTAGTTAGGCTGGAGTGATTCAATATGATGTCCTCACACAATTATTTTCCACTGAAGAGCGTCTTTTTCTCATACAAAAGGTAATATAGGCACATATTGTCAGTTTACTGCCAAAAGTGACCAAGTAAAAATTAGATAAATTGACAAAATTGCTAGGAATACGTACAGGTATGTTCTGGAAGAATTGGCCGAGTTTAAAGTTTATTCGTTGTTGAATATTACCGTGTCACAATATAGCGACACACCATTTTTTGTAAGCCCTACAATGTAACTGTATTTTTCTGCAAAGTAGCATTATTTATGACAGTCCCTTTTGGCAGTATCACAGAATAAATAAGTGTAACAAAAGCAACAAAACATGTTTTTTATCGTATTGTTTCTCTTTGGATTGTCATGGTGCCGGAGGTCGTGGATGTTTGGTTACAATTAATTTTTTAGGTACTACGTATTTTCAAATATCGGAGGGAGTTAACACTTAACACGTAGTGATGTCACATTTACCTGAAGTACAAACAAATAACAGTATTCCTCTAAATATTAAACCTACGTCTCAAATTACACATGGCGTTGTTTACATGCCTGTACGCGTCGACAGCTGCTATAATAACAACTATAAAAAAAGCTTCCTTATGCTGCTTCTGATATAACTGGTTACTGAGTGATGTTGAGCATTGAATTGTCACACTTACCAATTCTAAATAATAATTTACTAAACAAATTAATTACTGTATTACAACCAATAAAAGTGGTTACATAATTCATGACTTGAATCCACGTGGCAGTGTTTGTGTTCCCGTACGCCCCGAGAGCTGGTACAATAACAATAAAATAACTTCCCTTGTTGCTTCTGATAGCATTATTTATTCTGAAGCAGTATACTGACGATGTAAGAAAAAATATTGTAGCCTATTTCCAACATACTGTAACAAATTTGAAATGTGTGGCACGTTGCACGCACTATTATGGAGGCCCCTTATCTGGAACTTTTAGACGGAAGTACACCAAATTGAATTTACGTACTTTCCATTATAACTCTTGCTTCAGTTTCATTTCTGAAAATTTACCTTCTATTGCACTCGAGACCTTTCTACAGGGATACGGGCATTCCATCAATACTAACTTGAAATAAACTACAGCAGTCTTAGTCTGAATTTTAACATACGTATCCAGCATTTCAGTTACGTAACTCAAACACTATTTGCTGTATACTATCAAAAAAAATTAATTGACAAGTGTGGTGAAAGCTGTTTCTCCCCTTTAACACACATTATGATGACCAGAAGCACGGGAGTGATATGGGCAACACTAGCAAGTGCATACAGTACCAAACTGCCACCAGTGGCAAGCCATGGTGCAGGCCTCCCGCCAGCAACTTGCCTGACTGACTAATGCCCAGTTGCACGAATATTCCTGTGACTGGAGATTCACTGACAAAGGTTCATAATTGATCCAAAGATCATTAGAATACAAGTTGCACAAATGTAACCTGAATATATTTGATCTGGGATCATGAGAACTGCGATTTGACAAAGTCTTACAGCTGACAACACTGTACAGCAGGACGGTGTTTAATGCCTATTGGTCAGAACAATTGTGACATCATTTCTTCTTGAGAGTAATTTCATACAGACTTAGAAATTATGAGTTGTTAGGTTAGCTAGCATTATTGCTGTTGAGTTTGCATTGTAAATGTGAATGGTGTGTTTGTTGCTAGAATTTGAATGCTTTGTGTTGAAGGCCTGGAATCAAACAAAATGAAAGGGCAACAACGATGTGAGGAGAACAGCAAAACAGTAACTATAAGTTTTGACAAACAAAACCTCAGTAAAAACGTTAACTCAATTCCGCGAAAGCCCTAACCTAACTACCAACAATTCACAAGTGCGTAACACAATGCTTTTAGGAAAATATTTGTTAACTTCTAATTTACAATGCAAAGCTCTTTTATACCCATTACCTTCAATGACGTACATAAACTATCTTTAAATCAATTCACATAGGCCTACACTTCAAAACCACAACAATATGGCTACCATAAACTTGGTAATGATCTTAGATCATTTATTGAACCAAGAAATATTTACAGTTCCGGAACAAGTTCAAAATGACTTGGATCAAGTTCTGATCTTGTTTCACGCAAAACTTTAGGGTGCAACCTGTGGATATTCCAGCAAATGATCTTAGATCAATTAATGAACTTTCTTTGTGCAACAAAATATAGACCTACAGCCTTCTGTGCTAGTTGTCATCCATAAAACCACAGAAGAAGAATCATTCTAAGTTGAATAGAAACTACCTAGGTCTGTTACATTGTTTTCTCATGTTTAATTTTAATTCTCACTGAATAATTTTTTAAGTGTCCACTACTTTGCAAATAAGATCTCATTTATGTGGGAAAATTTTACTTAAAATATGTTAACATCTTAATTGTCAGTTGGTGGCATTGAGTGCACGATGGAAGACATAAATTGCTTGGCTGTAAGAGTCAGGCAATGCATGCAACACACAGTATTTGAAAATCCAGACTAAACCAAACATACCTCATTCCTGGAATAAACTATAATAGTTTATATTTCATTCTGAAGACATTTTAGAAAAACTATAAAGCTAACATTCTTTTCATACAGAATTAAAAAAAAAAAAAAAACATTAATAGTAAATAAGGTATGTATACATAGGTAGTATGATTTAATTTCAGATAGTAGGTCATCAGAGACCCACACAAATTTTTATTTAAGAACAACATCAATGCTAAAAGACTGCAGTTTTCCATATTGACCTCCTGCGATGTTTGATGGAACTAGCTGTCGAGAATTCCAAGAACGAGGGAAGCAAATAATGTCCTGTATTAAGTATATAGTGCATTAACTGCCAGAGAGATTCCAAAAAATGGTGGAAAACCAAAATCAGGATGGCCCAGCTTCAAATTGACCAATAAATACTTTGGGCAATACATCAACATAGAAAACATTGGAGTATTCTTTTTTTATGCAAGTTTGACACTCGTAGGCTTAATTGGACTAATGTCCGGTGGTGAGCGGACTCCTCCCCATCCACACAGCGTCAATCCTCCAGTCCATTCCTCAACCTTCCAACCCCCCCCAGTCAAAAACTTCTCCCACAGTGCATTCCACTCCCTCACCATCCTCACCAGCATTGACTGTCTACCTCTTTCTGAACTCCTCCACACCATATGAATTTTCTCACTGTTGTTTCCTTTCCACTTAAAAGTTCCCTTAGAATTTCTAAAACAGTAGCGATTCTAAATGTTAAGCTGTAGTTTCCTATCTCTACATTAAAAAAAAAATTCAGTGTCAACAATGCTCCATTCATAACCTCAATTACATATACACACTAGGCTGTTTTAGAAATAACGCTCTTGGTAAAGTTGTTTTGTACAGTAAACAGCTTCGCTGTATTTAAACATTTTAACCTAGGCAGAAGATCCTAGAACAATAATTTAGACTAGTTGTGATGACTAAAAATTACGTCGTCAGTTCCATATCGTAATGCGAACTGATATAATTCACTGTAGGCTGAACAAAATATTAAGGACATGCCAATTGAACTTACTTCCAAAATCTTGTAGTCTGATTCCAGGTCACTAAAGTCTTTTATGCAAGACTCAATGTCACCTAATTCCATTTTACCTAGCCTTGAAGAGAAGGGAAACTTATTTTACTTGGCAGAAGTCATCTAAACCTACACACTCCGTGCACCGCAATTAATAAATTCAACCAGTATTTCTCATTGTTTATCTATTCTTCTTTTCGCCCGGGTTCATCAAATCGGTGTCATGATGATGAAATGCCACCAACCAATCACAAAACAAGAATCAAATTATCAAAGATCAAAAGGGATGCTATTGTTAAAATCGAGGGACGAACGCATCTATCGAGATTTTCAAGAGGTTATCGAAATGAATTCAACAGAAAAAAAAAAAGGTTAAAAATATTAAAGAATAATACAGAATTTATCAAATTTTCTAAGAAGAAATTTAGCACGGAGAAATTTCTGACGCTATTGCTGAAAATCAAAGTCCTTTACGAACGCCAGAATGGATTTGACCAAATTCGGACACAAACTCAAAAGGCCAAAATGTCAAGTTTTTGGTGTTTGAAATTATATCCCACGTAAATTTCCAACTAATGGGCCTGCTGCTTAAGATTTTAATTTATCGTGTAAACCCCTTCATTATGTGTAACGACCATCACTGAATTTCGGAACAACTTGCATGAGTATGCTTCTCGTGCACACATATGCCATCTGAAATCCATCCGAAGGCCATAGTCAAATATATTAGACGTTATCTCGTGACGATATCCAGCGCGCCAGTGTTTAAAACACTTAAATGGTTGCGGATAAATTATGTGCGACCAAAACAGGCTTCATAACATACAGTATAACTAATACGTATATAAATAACACGTAAATACTTGTATTTTGTATGTGATATAGTGGCATTTGTATTGTCTATCTACGTAACATGCTACTGTAAAGTTTGAGAAGGGATACTACTATGCAGGACTTATGCTATATAATAAGCTTCCAAAAAATATTACTAATGAAACAAATATTAAAAAATTTATGAAATTATTGCATTTTTTTGTTGAGGGCCAGTATTTTTATGATTGTAGAGAAATTAATGAATTTTTAAATTCACTTGGAATCTGTTGTTTTAATTAATGTCTGTTTTTTAAATAATGTTAATTACCTGACATTATTGTGATATAAAATGATTATGTTTTAATTTGGTTTTTATGTCATTAAAATATGTAATTATAAGAGTTTTTCTTACACTGTTATGTAAAAATTGTAACTTGACTAATTCTATACCCCTGAGTTTTACTCATGTAAGGGGTCAACAGCATTATAAATAAATAAATTAATAAACCCTTGACAAATTCTCATTGTGAAACAGAGACAATATAAACATGAAATGATGAATTAGATGCTACATAAAAATATTTTTTTAAATTTCCTAGTCTATTGTCATTCCAAGGAAAACACTTCCGTTTCATCTTCAAAATGAACTTTCATAAAGGAATAACTGCACTGCTGTAATTTTGGCTATTACTTAATATGTGTTGCCCTAATCTAGACTATACAAAAATAATTTCTTTAAGAGCCATTACCTAAACTGTTAACACTGATAGAAAACTTCAATCTTTCTTTGTGTAACTTCTATATCCCTAGATCACTTGATTTCCAAGGTATCAACAAAATATCTAAAAAATATCTAACAAATATAAATTCTACAAAGTTCTTGGATCTACAGATTGATAATCACTTAAACTGGAAAGATCATATACAATATATTACTGGTAAACTTAGCGCAGCCTGCTATTCTCTCAGACATCTGTCAACCCCAATACCCAGATCTGTACTTAAACAAGTGTACTTTGCAAACTTTCACTCTGTTATGTCATGTGGTGTTACTTTCTGGGGTGCTTCAACCGACAGTAAAAATATATTCCTGCTACAAAAAAAAGCTATTAGAATTTTATGCAACAAAAGAAATAGAGATTCCTGTAAATACCCCTTCATTAATGAAAACATATTAACCCTTTCTAGCCAATATATTTATGACATTCTCTTATACGTATTTGATAACTTATATAATTTCCGAATAAATACAACAGTCCACCACCACAATACCAGAGGTACAGACAATATATGTGTCCCTTCAGCTTCCCTTTCTCTATACCAAAAAGGTTTTTATTATTCAGCTGTCAAAATACATAACTCCCTACCTCAGAAATACAAAGACATGCGCAGAAGTAATAACAAACAGTTCAAACACAAACTAAAGTCTTTTTTAATTGCTAATACATTTTATTCTTTAGAAGAGTACCTTAGCTTTAATGTAAATGAACCATGTACATAAATTAAACCATGTATGTTTACCATGAGGTATACAGTATATGATTGTGTTGCTTTGTATGCAGTAAACTTGCTCCTAAGCTGAATTGTCATTGTTTGTATGTTCTAGTGTGTGTGTGTATGTATACTAATCTCGAATTGATTTCTCCTTCCAGCTACTTGAGTGTGTGTATCTAGTGTATATAGATAAGAATTTGACATGTTCTATAGCTCTATGGCAATAGCCACTGTAAAGAGCTCCACAGAACGCATAGTAAATAAATAAAAAAAAACTGGTGCAATTCTGACCCTTCTAAAACTGTACAATTAAGTTAACAAAATATGCAACACCTGTGTACAGATATGCAGACATCCAACACCAAGTACAGTGTTAACTTAAGTTGGAAATATAAACCTGTTTTTTTCCCTTCATTAACATCCATTTGTTACATGCTTGTAATAAGATTTGTCGGTTTGATTTATATTAGCATGGTACTGTACAGGTTGTGAGTAGGTACCAGTAAGAAAGCGAATCCAGGGGCAACACTGAATAAAAGTTTCTGAATAGGATTGTAGTATTGAACACTAATCTGTAAACCATAAGCTACTTCAATCTGCAACGTGTGCCTATCCCTGTGGGTTCTTTAAGCTAGACTGACTTAAGGCAATGGCAAACTCGCACCAAGAACAAGAGTCACATAATTATTTGTAAGAAATTGTAAATGGGTGGCTGACGATGTTCAACTGTTGAACACACACACACACATTTCGTCCCGATATTGACTGCAGTCACCATGTTGGTATTTAAAATATGTGATGTTACAAATTACAAAATTAAGATTATATGAAGGTAAACTCAAACCCATGAGCTTTGGTATATTTCAGACAATATAAATACTATAGAAATACATTCAACCCTAATTTTAAAGTATATTTAAGCTGTTCAGATTTAATTTAAGAACTGGCACGGTGTCTGTCCGCCAAATTGGCGGAGCTATTTACCAGAACTCTTACCCCAGTTGTTTGTATAGAGTGTTTGATATGTGATCTCTAAAATCTATTCTACTCCAAAATCATGAGTTTAGTTACGAATCACTAAATTTTATTGCAGGGCATGTCTGTCACTTTTATGATGAAAGATGTGGCCTGTGTGGCCTCCAGTCATCTGTCTAGCTGCCAGAGGCGGACAGCTGTGTGGCTGAAGTCAAGTAGAGTCCTCTACGTACAGCAGTGGTGCACACTGTCTCTACCACATTAAGGAACCTTGAGAATTTTTTGTCTCACACTAGAAATGTAGCACATGTTCCACAAAAATGATAATCACAAAATTGTTATAAAAAAAAACCTTTCCGTGTCAGCATTCCCAAAGGACTCGCATATAGCACACTTTTTATTTGATAATTATCTTAAAACTGATTGTTTAGAAATATACTGTTAAAGACTAGGTGTAATATAGCAACTGAATTGACAACAGACTGGTTACAAGTGTTTGCAACAACATTTATGTTAACAAGTGAACTTCAAAAATGAACATTTACTTACTGCAATTGGCAGAGTCTGGCAGGAATTTCAAAAGTGTATTTTGCTTTAGTTTAGTCAGAGTAGAAGTGGAATATTCATATAAATAGTCCTCTTTGTGAAAAAAAAAAAACCATATTTCTGAGAAAATCAGAGTCAATATTTATACGCTGGAAAAAAATTTTTACCATGTCATTTAATCGATCATAATGGAATTTGGTATATCTGTATGTGTATGTGTGTGTGTGTGTGTGCAGGCACACGTGTGCGCAAGCACACACATATGCGCCTGCACACACACATACAGATATACCAAGTTCCATGGTGATCAATTAAATTATAAAGTAAAATGTTTTTTCCAGCAAACAACTTTCCACGAAAAATTTATGTATACATAAAAATAATTGTTCATGGAAAGTTGTTTAAAACTACCCATTTTACCCTAACTCTCCAAATTTCCACTAGATGGTGCAAGCAGCACACAAACATCTACCCATTCAACCCATCACCATGAAAATTAGTATACAAACATATTTGAACACGGATATTTTCATGATATCTGTTTTGGTATAACTTGCCACTATATGGCATTTCAGCGCATCAACTTCTATACCTAGCTGTCCCTCGTGGCATATAGGAGAGGGTTTTGCAATTCAACCAACGTCCACTTGTATGTACACACTGGCAAGACGTTTGATGGATCCTGCTAGTATTTGTGTAAAACGAAAACAATTTCCGCGCACCAACCCTATCATATACTTATCGTTCTTTAAAAATATAACATTAAAAAAAAAAAAAAAAAAAAAATACAGTGTACATAAATGGTCCACAATTTCCCATCATTTTTAAAATTACTGTTTCAGAAATGTGGTTCATATGGCATTTTCAAACATGAAATGTATACCTACTATACGTTTTATCACACATATTTCACCAATTAGAAAATAGACAGTGTGGTGCTATGTGAACTACATACTTTACATTTTCAAAATAGAAATGCAAACCCAAGCCTGCCATGAATACGCAAACAGAATTTAGCAAACAATATCCTGCTCCTGTAAACAAACCTTGTAACCTACATCGGGACTTAGGTAATTGCGAACTGCAGCAAACTAAACCTGAAACATCTTGGTTGTGCGGGATTATTTTATCCCCTCTGCAAACCACTGCAACATTGATGTCCTGAGATCTTGCTGACTCATGCAGCACAATTATATGACTTAATTATTGGCATACCAGACAAACACCTTCTCAGGTATACCAATGTGGCACATCTGTGAAGGCTATAGGAAGAAAACAAAACTATGTAAGTGCAGGTCGATTCCTGATCTGTTCTGACCCCTCAACACACAAATGTAACTTGCGTAAGACGTCCAACACCAAAAGGTGACCACCAATGCGTTATGATACGCTATGTTTTTAACGGTGTGTTGGCGCAGTCTGTAAGGTGCCCAAAAATGTGTGCTGCAGTTAAATTGTTGCATCGCTACAAAACAATTAATGGAAAATTGAACACAGGTTGGTTAAATTTAGTTGTTTCACAACAAGTGGAAGTAATTCTGTGTATTGTTAGCCTATACAAAAACACTAGAGCAGATGATAGAGAATGATTGGATAGTGTCACAGAGAGGTTGGGTAAAATAATTTTACTATGCTGTCAAAAAACCAAATTTACCCCACTCTGTTTCATCCAGTGTGCAATGTTCAGCTGGTTAACGAAGAGCAGCTGAAGGACTGGATGCGAGTTCAAACCCAACTAATCTAAAAATTTAGTGAAAGTTTATAATTATTAATGATGTACAAAATAAAAATTAAAAAAAAAAAATCAAAATTCCTTGAAATAAATTTATTTATTTTTATTGATACGGAACTTTGCCACACATTTGTCAGATATATTTACTCCGCACTTGTGCATGCAACCAGCACTTATATCTCCTCCACAAAAACCCCAACAGTTTTTAAGTTTTATACATTCTTGAATAAATACAAGTATGATATATGCAAGTTAACAAGTATACTGTGTGCCCATTTTATTTATATGAAAAACGTTAGCAGAATACCATTTGTTGTAATCCTAATTATTGGAATTTTGAACACTTATCTCCTCCCATCACCTTTCACTGTCCCCAAAAAAAAAAAAAAAAAACAGGCTATGAACTTGTCACCACCACATTAGTCTTAACTCCTTAACTATGATGTTCGACTAAAGTCAAATACACAAAAATCGTTGACTTGCATCATTCTACTTTAGTCGAACACCAAATTGAATGACTCTGCAGTAAACCCTAATTACATGGTTTTCTCGCTTGAAAACAATGAAAAATAAAACAATTTACAAAATTTTTTTTACACTATCTTGGCATAGTTAAAAATTTTTCATCCCGCAGCGAAAGAATTAAAGGAACATTTTTACAAAGGCTTACTCCTACAATGAACACAAAACATAAGTTATCTAATGACGTACTCCACTGGACTGCACTAGGTGCAAAATCAGTGCACACTGAAAACTTATAAAGAGTGATTGGTACATGGTTGCCACAGATAAGTGCAATTACTGTCTGTGCCTAACATACAGAGCGAGGTGGCACAACATTAACTTGTTGGACTCACATTTGGGAGGACCCAGGTTCGATCCTCAGATCCAGCCATCTTGATTTCGGCTTCCCATGGTGCCCAAAATCACTCCAGGTGAATGCTGGGATGGTTCCTTAACAATAGCCACGGCTGACTCCTTCCCTAGTTCCTGTTTTTGTACTAAGTTGTATAACCGTCTCTAATGACCTCCGGGGTCGTGGTGGTCGAGAGGTCAGACCGCTCGCCTCCCACCAAGGCAATCTCGGTTCGATTCCCGGCGGGGTCGGTCGCCGGATTTTTCCACGTAGGAATCGCGCTAGATGATGCCGTTGGTCGGCGGGTTTCCTCTGGGATCTCCCGTTTCCCCAGCCCCTTCATTCTGGCGCCGCTCCATACTCACCTTATGTCACCCTTCACCAGCGATGAAGACCTCAATGTTAAGCGCTGACCAAAAATCTCTCACTCACTCTAATGACCTCGCTGTCGACAAGACGTAGAGCCCACTTACCTTACTCCCTAACAATTGAAACACACCACACTTTCCCTGCAAAAACTGCGAGTGCATGTAGTGTCTGAAACATGCAGCACTCAGTCAGTGCACAACAAATTCAGTAGAGTTCAGTCACGGGAATATTCCATAAAAGAAGGTTCGTACACCATTAACCTACGTACATTTTGCTTCTTTTTGTTGTTCTGTTTGGCTACATGTTGTAGGGATACTCACATCAGAGAGGAAACATTAAACATGGCATATCTTAACATCCTTAGCATGTTAATGCACTAATCGCAAAAATTTTAGTTTTAACACATTAACTGTGCTGGAAATTTGCTCAATCTATATTTTTAACATCCATTACAAACCACAAATACTATGAGGAATAGTATGCTGCACAATAAGAATACAGTAATATGTAATACACACTGACAAAAATGAAGGTAAAAATTTTCTTTTTGACAATGCTTTTAAAGTAGGTACAAGACAAAATTGTTACATAAAAAAATAATTTGGAGACTTATACATAAAAAAGTTTCAGAGTAAAAATAGATTTTAATAAAACCTAGTTTAAATTTTTCAGTAATTTTAAGAAGCTCATCGGCTAATACTAACATAATTTATAATACACTTTAGTCTATACGAAAACCTTATCCTTACTGTAATAACTACAAGTTTTTAAAAGGCCATTTAACACTCTTACCTATTTCACACGAGTTACCACGGGAAGATTTTTCCCCTTCCTCCTCTTAGTTTTTTAAGTAAATTCATTTAGGCCTAAAATTGTACAGAAACTGGATAAAGTAAAAGCGTAAAATATATTTTGCAAATGTAAAAATAATTTAAACAGGGAAGGAGTTAAAATTAAGTTATATTTTACACTTTTTAATGAGTTTATGCTGGCTTACAAGGATGTTGCTTTTTTTCTAAAATATTCTCACTTTCAGTAATCAGAGTTAAGATTCAAGATGGATTACATGCTTCATAAGCAATACATTAAGTTTTTTTAACCAAGTAATTTTTTTTATAGAAGACCTTGGAAATCATGACATGTTACAGCTCTCATGTAGTTAAAATTGCATGAATGTCCGACAGAGACAAGCTTTGTACACACAATTTAATCTACCTTCATGCAAATGTTTTTAACCAAAATATAAACAGGTGGGTTTGCAAAATACTTTTTCAGTTGAATTTACATGACATTACACGTAATCATTCTTATTCGAATACTCATATACACAACCTTGAGTGCCTGAAAAAAAAAATTTGTTACTGTACTAAGTAGCTAACATTTAACAATGAGAATAAGTTGAGTAAGCACAGACGTGTTAGGTCAGTAAATACAATTCATTTATTCCCAAAGACAATACATTTGAACCATTCTTTCCTTTATCAAAATTATGAAATATCTCACGGTTTGCTCTGGAAAGTGCTTCGTTTCTTAGTTTTAACTCAGAGTTTTCACGTTCTAAAACTGAAACTCTGTTCTTCAAGTACTGAACTTCCAGCTGAAGCGTCACAGCTGATTCTAAAGCAGTAGTGTTGCTTTCGAGTCCACACACATCAACACTTTCTATCTTTGACGTGTTTTCAACGTACTCACTGTTTTCAGTCTTGCGCTTCCCACCCTTCGTTCGAGGTTTACCAGAGCAGACTGGTCCAGTTCGTTGAATCAAAGTCTTTGCTCGAGTCTTCCTGACGTTGGTGGCTTCAGTCCGCTGATTCCGACCTGATGCTCGAGTTTTCCGCTGAGTGACAACTTTTGTCTGATGCTTTTGACTCTTGGCACGAGTTTTCTTTTCAATGCTACCTCGTTTTTTAGTTCCTTCACCATGGCTTTGTAGTTGCTCGGTTGGGATAGCATCCGCTTTTAAATTTCTGGAATTTTTCGGAGTGTAGTTTAGCAATCTTTGCCTGAGAGGAACTTCGAAACTACTTTCGTGGAAATGAAGTGAACACACACGTGCTGAAAAAAAGTAAGCAAATACAATGATTAACACCAAAACACATACAACCAGTGAGCCAAAAAAATTTCTTTAAAAATGTTTAGACAGTTTATAACGTGGTAAATATGCAAAACAGTGAGAATTACAAACGAAGCGCTGGAGACAGACAATTTACTGCCTGAACTGAATATTAAGGAAATGCTTACTAGTAAATGCTACTTAAACTAAAAGTGTTTTGATTCGTCAACAATGTAACTCAGTTGTTTCACGTCTCATGCCTATCTGCGACGTCGGCACGAAACAACGTGGGTGTGTACATTATGCATCTACACATGCATAATAAAAACCACAGCTAAACCCAAGTTAGTGCGTGTATCTACCGAGTGCACTGGCATCCTTCTTGAACGACAAAGAAGGAAGAGTTAAGCTTCGCAGTCGTGAGGTCCTAACATGCTGAGCTCTAAACATCTCGACAACATTTTGTACTGTCATCTTCATCTCAGTATTTACTGAGGTGGTGTTCTTTTGACATTTAACTTTCTCTACTACTTGTACATATCTCAGCTATTCTTCACTGAGAATTTGTGGTGCAAATGCAACTGGGCTCCAATCACCTTGCTAGTGTTGTTCCTATACACACTCGTTTCTGCACCCTCCAGACGTATAGCTAACTTGGGTTGTCAAGATAGTTCCACATTCAGTTTCTGCGTTGCCATTTTCTCCTGCTAGTTCCACTCCACTTCTGTAACCTGAAGCAATAATATTCGTAATGGCTGAATTCAACCTGCTAGGTTAGAAATTAATTTCATTATGAACATGCTACCAAACCTTCCAAGTTCCAACATGTTTGTTAGGTCTGATATCTTTGTAATCACCTTAATTTCCTTTCGAAATGCTCGCACTATACATTGTGATACATGTCACAAAAATTTTACTCTGTTCACCAGGAATCTGCATTTTGTTTTGTTGAGGCTGATACCATTTGCCATTAACTGTCTAAGTACTGTGCTGCGACACCAGGCATGTTCTGTTGTACGGCCACATACCGGTACTAGTTTTGTACAGTTTCAACAAATTCTACACACATTTGTACAGGTCCATCCTTTACCTGTGCCAGCACCATTGGCGTACACCATTCTGACAGCTCTCCCACATGTTTTACGACACCATTCTGTCCCATTCTCTCGAGTTCCAGCTTCACTCTGTCTTTTAGTGGAAATGAAACTTGCCTAAGTGCTACAACAGCATGGTTTGACAAGCTGGATATTGTACTCCCGTGTGAAGACAAAAATTAACCACCATTTCTATAACTTTGTAAATCTGCTCCCTTCACTGCTAAGATATCAAGTAATTTTTTGGTAAGCTGTGTAAAGTCCTGTTCTCCATAAAACGTTCTGTGGTAGTAGTAATTAATTCAACACTGCAGTACAGTATTTTTTACTGCTCTGAAATGCCAACATTCAGTTGATGCTATAGGCAATACAGAATAAAGCGAGCACTCAAAAAGGTCCTGATTAGTTTTGATTTTCCGCTGAATGTAAACATAAATATTGCCATGTGCTTTTACTTACATAGGTTTGTACAATGTTTACATCTGCTACACTGCTTTGATAAAAATGTTACCTAATATATCTACTCAATAAATGCACAAGGACTGAATATATGCTATAATCAATATTAATCTTAGTCATAAATACGTGGGAATTAATTAAA
Organism: Medauroidea extradentata; assembly: GCA_003012365.1. Taxonomy (NCBI): domain Eukaryota; kingdom Metazoa; phylum Arthropoda; class Insecta; order Phasmatodea; family Phasmatidae; genus Medauroidea; species Medauroidea extradentata. The sequence continues at coordinate 43,835 of PNEQ01101405.1, read as the reverse complement.
AGTCTTATAATACTGGTTTGTCCATAGACTCTAATTGATACAACACACTCTATTACCGTTACGAATCTCGTAAATGCGGGCAAAAGTATATTTGAATTTGTAACTCAAAATCGCTACTAAAAACACACGACACATGCAATTCAAGTTTCTTTCAGTTCTAAAGCTATGAACGATGATGCAATTAACAGAAACAATAAATAACGTATTTTCTCAATGTGTGAAGCAAAAAAAGATGTTTTGAATAAACTCGCTTCCTAGCAAGCGAAGCAGCAAAAACCTAACTGTGATGCCACCTATTGGTGGAATTTAGAACTGTCTGAAGCACGGAGCAAGCGGCCACGGGCAACAGCCCAGTAGCGTCACTTTGTGCTGGCATTAACGAAGTCAAATTATACAGCCAGTAGAAATGTCAATAAGACCATAAATAAATATTTAAAACTGTATTAAACACAGAGAAGTCGACTTCATCTGATGTTCTTTCACTAATGTTGTATTCAAATAGGAAAATACACGGAACTACGTACAATAAATCGCTACCAACCATACAAGCAGTAAAGTAACTCTTGTTAGTGGAGATGTATATGCAGTAACGGCTAGTGATTTTTTTCAAAGGTTAAATCTTTAGTGCTCACTTTATCCTGAATGACCTATACTACCACATTCATATTGTGACATACGTACACAATAACATTGTTACCTGTATCAATCATAAATGAAATTTCCTTCCCAACAGTTTTTGAGCAGATTTCCAGTGCAGCCTTGCCAAGTAACAATGATGCTGGGATGTAACGGTCAGCTCCGCTGAGGTATGATGCTCTTCCTGTCCAGCTTCTAGCTCCTGAACTTCTCCCGTAAGAGAGCACCAGCCACAACAGCTTACCATTGCACAGTGATAGCATTCTGCCTGGCGATCTAGGTACTTCACTCAGACCAGTCATAAGCTTGTCTGTTATCATAGCTACAATATTTCTGAGTTATGTTATTAATGTGGATGCTGCTTCTACTTGCCTAGTCTTGAGATTCCCTGAACTATTTCTGGTCCTGCCTCCTGTCGTAATGGCCTGCGACCTGTTGCACTGCATCCACAGGACTAGTCTGAGCCCGGACCAGATGCTGCTGACACTATCAGTTCCGTTTGATGGATTTGCTTGATTGCTCGTGTTGATGTTGATTCTCTGTCCATCTGTAGTGCTTCTGAAAATTTATCATTAGTAAGCCATAAAACTTGAACAGTTATCAAAAATGTTTGCTGACTTGTCATCATATCTACACAGTTTGAAAATCTAGGCTAATCATAGATTATGTTATTCTTAACAGAGGAAGTTTTACTGAATTCTGATTTTACTGCACTGTACTTTATAGCATCTTTATACAATAACGCAAGCAATTTGAACATTTTGTCAGCCTCTGGGCCTATGCAGTATAACACGTTCGCCTGGCTATTGCCCAACTTGTTGTACAGTTCAGATACCACCTGAACCATTCAAAACTCTTTATCTACAATGGTCATGATGTTGGTGTCTGGAAATCAAAACTATCCAATGGAACAAATAAGAAATTTGCAGAAGTCGCCATTTGTAGATCTACCGTCATTAAAAAGACACCTAGGCCACGACCGATTTGCTGCCTACAGCAGCTTAATACACTGTTTCTAAGCTCTCTAGCATAACTAAAAATGTTCTTTTCAGACAGTCGTAGGCTACTTCAAAGTGTACTAACCGGATGTACGCGAAACTCAGAAACGTGCACGGAACTGTTCTACAGATTTTTCACAAGTAAAACTATATGGTCACCACTTAAAGTGCAACGGTAAAAATGGATAGGCGGGAATCTTGCACACTAGTTCAGCACTTGACTTGTGGCAATGTGGCATATGATGCGTGCTTCAAGGTCGCTCATATTTCTGTCACTTCTGAGCATCTATGTTACACAACCTATCAAGGTAGACGGTTCACTGCCCACAACAGAGTCCTGGCGTCAGCATATAGATATTAATTCCTTGTCGGTGTGTTCAGTACCTGATGAACCTACACGTCACCACTGACTTATACTATTCTTCCCGCTGCGGCCAACATTGATATAGGATCATTTACTGCTGTTATTTATACATCTTGAAAACAATGAAAAAATTTGTATTATCATTACAAAAAAAAACATAATATCATAAAGTTTTTCCTACGTTTTTATTCTTGTGGCAATACTCCCCTCTTCACAACGCATAAAATGACTTTTGTTCGAAACGACTATCATCCAGAATGTCTGAGCACTGACGAATATAAGATAACATGTATCTCCAGTTTCATGATCATGCCACAGCTCTCAGGTTGACAGCACCTTTCCAGAGGGAAAAATCATAATTTTATATTTGTATGAAACAGAGATAGTTTTGTAGATGTTACTTTAAGAGTACAGTTTCCTCTTACAAAAAAATTTTAATTCAGCCATTTTTTCCATAATGGCATTCCAAAGTCAAAATTTGCGTGTTTTTAGTTCATATACCGCCGAAAACCAATCAACAAATTTAACAGTAGAAGTACATGTCACTGATATAAAAACATATTTAAAATATGTTACGTATTTTTAAAAAAATTTTTGAATTTGAAAATGTTTTTGCTACTTTTAGAAATTATTTTTTAAATACAAAAATTATTTGTATCAGGTTTTTATATAGGCCTACACAAAGCTGTAGCAAGGGATGTGTATTTTCACAGTGAATTATTTTGTTTCATTATGTTGATTGGTTTTTGAGGGTGTATGAACTAATTTCGTGCGAATTTCACTTTTAAATGCCATTATGGGAAAATTTGATGAGCTAATTATTTTTGTAAGAGAACAATGTATGTACTCCCAGGTTACATCTACACAACTACCACAGTTTCATACAAATATAAAGTTATGATTTTTACCCACTGGAACGTCCTTAAACTGCAGACAGTGGTGTTTTTTTTAAGGTCTGATTCTGTTCAAAAGCTTAAAGCAATATAAAGCCTGTCACACACAGATATCTTTCTTGTACATGTAAGTGATCATCATAGGCATGTAAGAAAGGTAACATTAGCTAATGACCTAACTAACTTCCTACCAAATTAGTTGTTTAGTTCATACGACCAACTTTCTTGTACAAGTTTTACACAGTTAAAATGCTGAATGTACATTTTAAAGCTGCACTTGGGATATTAGGGGATATTTGTGCAATTTTTATTGAGTCTGCACCAAAAATTAATTATAAATTTGAAATTTAAATGTAAGCAGTAGATAATACTCTGGTTTAAGTCACACGATGCAAAATTCTGCAATATTTCTCATTACTTTTTTTGTCCAGTTAGACATTATTCATTTCAAAATAGTTTATCTTTGTTAGCTATTTCGTTCAAAAACAGTTGCATGTGCATAAAAACTGTTTACTTGCATTCGACTTGTACAAGAAAGATAACAAGAAAACATAACTGTACCTGTTCCGCTCCAGCTAGAGTAAAGGACTTGTATGCTAGCAACTACAGTATTATGCTTGGTGGCCATTCACACGGCACAAGTTTGCTGCACGTTGAGGCGAACAAGACAGCGCTTAAAGCTCACTGGCCACAATTGAAAAGGTGACATTGTCGTACATGGTGTAAACGACCATTCAATTACATTGTCAGGTTATAATAGTTACAAGTTACAGTGCCTTAAAATGCAACATAACATTAAATCCTGTGTTTACGGTTTATGGCACCCTAAATACATTCATGTGTCACCATTTGTAAACTGCTGAATTTGTGCTGGGCCCTAACGATATCTGGAAATTAACCTCATGTTTATAAGTTAGGCCATTTTTACAATTTTTACCTAATTTAAGACAATCTTATTGGCTTAATTTCTTACAAAGTGCTATACAAAGAGACAGTCGTTGTAAATAATGTATGATGAGGGTACTCAAAGGCAGTGGCGCCGTAAATTGGGAGGGGGGGGGAGGAAGGGACACGTCCCCCCTCCAAAATTTCGTAGCTTTTAAGATTTCCTTCAGTTGTATATTAAATATTTTCATGCAGAAACTCTTTAAATTGCAGCATTTTGCACTTTAAAATATAACATTTCCCAGCGGAGGACTCCTACACACCCCTTTATTACGTAGGTTATATGTACACTTTCTCTACCAGTGACGTCCCCCCCAAAAATCAAATGCTACGACGCCGATGCTCAAAGGCCAGGATATTGCATACTCAATTGCATACTTACGACTGGGCACATATAGGCATCTGCTTGTACTGGAGGACATGAAATAACACTCTACAATGAAGACGCACCAGAATGACCGGGGGCAGGGGAAATGGGACATCTCTGAGAAAACCTGCAGACCAGCTGCATCGTCCGACACAATTGTCATAAAATAAAATTCAGGGACCGACCATACCATGCTGGGAATCTAAATTTAGTTACCTTGGCAGGAGACGAGTGCTCTAGCCACCGTGCCAAGCGCGGCCCCACAGTACACCTAGTACGAGAACATTGTTCATTAGTATTATATAGATCAGACAATATTATTGTCTGGTGATTCGTCATTACCTGCGTACTTTCAATTATGTTATCAGAAAAAGTTTCGTGCCTCACGCATATGCACGGACACACACACACAGAAAAAAACAATAAAAAGAGGAAGAAAGAGAAAATGATAGTTACAGAAATGACACACATTTCAGGGAAACATCTGTAAAGGTAACACTATAAAATTAAATTTACATATTTACATCAAAAATTATATGAATGACAATAAAAAAAATTCTAGCTTAACAGAAAACGCTGGTAAGGTAAGTGGGCAAATTAACTAAGGGAGCATTTATGGGTACAGGTATCAACAGTGAGAAAATTCAGAGGGTGTGGAGGAGAACGGAGATGGGTAGAAAGTCGATGATGGTGAGGGAGTCGAATGCACTGCAGGAGGAGTTGGTGACTGTGAATGGAGTTGGAAGGTTTAGGAAGGGACCAGAGGATTGGAACTGTGGGGATGGGGAGGAATCTGCTCACCACCGGGTGTTAACCCAATAGCGAGAATAAAAAAATTATTATTTATATCTTGTTCACTCCTTCCAGTATGCACTGGAATTTTGGAGGGTTTAATAAATAAAATAAAATTAATTATCAATAGAGACGGTGACACAACTTGACATTACATAAACAAGTTGAGTGATTCGCCGTGGCCTTTCACAAGTACCATCCCAACATTCGCCTGAGTCGAATTTCCATAAACAATGGAAAACCGATATCAGAATTACCGGGGCCGGGAACTGAACCCGAGTCTTCCCGACTACACAGAATGAACAAAACATATATCCGCAAGTACACTTCACTATTAAAACGAAACAAATTCACAGTTTCTCTCCATTCACCTTAAAAAAATGTATATAATATTAAGTTAGAGAATGATTACCATTATTCATATTAATTTTGTCTTTTCGCCTGCAAGCATGAACCCATAACTTCGCTAATGCTTCATTTTTCGGGAAAGAATAATACTTTATGCTTGTTCCTTTGGTTCTAGAAGCGTGGTTTAAGCAACCATAAACTGCACAACTCGGCATTTCAGCAAATATCTTCAAATTATCGTAATTTGTATAAAACACTCTTTCATGAACATCAGTAACGCGCTACAGTTCCCAACATGACGTCACAAATTTAGGCATTATTTGTCTATGAATTTAGGTAAATACATACGTTTCTTTCGCCACAACAAATGTTAATAGTGTAGTGCAGTGTAACTATACTGGATATTGCGAACGTTGGTTGTACTTTCAGTTCCGAATCATGGAGTCATGGCCAAATAGAAGTGTTTACAAGCCATTGAGACAGTTCGCAACCTCAAGCAAAAAAAAAAAAAAAAAAAAAATTAATAATATTTTGATTCGGTCTTCGGATTGTATTTTAGAGACATGACCAATGAATTTTTGGAAAAGCTACTATTTATGTTGTGTTGTTTTTAGTGTTCTGACATTTAGTTATTTTTTAAGTTGATGTTATGCTGTTTTAAAAGTTTGAAATTACTATGAGCCGACTAAGAACTGGGCTTGGAATATGTTTTATTATTTGCTTCAACAAAAATGTGTCGACGCAAAGAAAAATCTTTTTTAACCAATTATCCGTTGTTGCTTTTCTTTTAAATGGTTTGTGAGGAGTGGGATTAAAGGTCTTCGGAAGGCATGAAACCAAAAGTCAGGTTGAGGTTACGTCATATATTTTTAGTTAGTTTTTATACTTTTATTCTTGTAATAAGCTCGGCAGCTGACTATGCCACAGAGTTTCAGAGATTGTCTGGCGAAGACAAGTGTCTTCAAGCATCATGTAACCAGTCGATTCCAGTTCAAATGGTGCAGATGAAATTTTCATCGCACGAGGTTAAAAATGGTAAGTTATTTTTAAAGTTTCATTAGTTAATACACGTTTGATTATCGGTGATTATTTGCGAAATGGGCTTTCCCGAAAAAATTGAAAGAAATTCTTACAACAATTATCCCATGGTATTTATTTTCTCATGTAGGCGTACATGTGTGTCAAAGAGCTTATGTTCGCATACAACGATGATTGGTATTCTCCTGCATTAGCTAGAATGAAATCTAAAGCAATGGTGTGTTACAATCTTTTTTTTTTTTTTTTTAAAAGGCACTGAAAAGACTATAAACATGCAATAATAATAATTTTTACACTCGCAATTAGGCTAATGCCCGGTAGCTAGCAGACTCCTCCCCATCACCACAGCTCAAATCCTCCATTCCCTTCCTAAACCTTCCAACCCACTCACAGTTACCAACTGCTCCTGTAGTGCATTCCACTCCTTCACTGTCGTTACCAGCATTTCTTTACCGGTACCACCTGGCTAAGAAACACATTCCCGTCAACACCATCAAGCTTATTCCAAGATGCACCCAGCTGGTCTCGTGAACCACCCAGCCCTAAATTTTTGCTGGGGAGAACACTGGACTGTCTACCACTCTCCGTTCTCCTCCACGCCCTCTAAATTGGTAAATATTAAGAATCACTACTCATCATGTACCGACGAAACTATTGCTTGTAGACATATAGTTTATTAATGAAAAATGTTTCTAGTGACATTTTAAGTTGTCCTATGTAAAAAAAATTTTGTTAAGTTAGGTTTTTTAGGTTAGGTTAAGTTAGTTTAAGTTAGATTAGGTTAAGTTAATTTAAGTTAGATTTGGGTAATTTAAAGAGTAGGGTAATTTAAGTTAGATTAAGGTAATTTAAAGAGTAGGGTAATTTAAGTTAGATTAGGGTAATTTAAGTTACATTAGGTTAATTTAAGTTAGATAAGGTTAGATTAACTAAACTAACCTAAAAATATTTTTCTAACAAAAAAAATTTTATTAATTTTTTTTTGACTAGGTACTTAGAATGTTGCTAGGAACATTTTTAATAAATAAACTAGGCTATATGTCTAAAATCAATAGTTTGACCAGTACACGACGAGTAGTGATGCTTGATATTTACCGATGTGTATACAGATGGAATGGGCGGGAAGTAGAGAAAGCTGCAGAATATAGGCACCTAGGGGTTGTGTTACAGTCTGATCTGAGGTAGACAAAACAAGTGGAGAGAGTATTTAAAAAGGGAAGGAGGGCTTTGGACCTACAGGGAAGGGTGTTGAAGTGAAGAAGGCATATTGCACAATGGTTCGGCCAATGTTGGAATATGCAGCCACAGAGTGGGATTCGTATATGGAGGTGGAGGTACAAGAACTAGAGAACGTAGAGAAGGTGCAGAGACGGGCAACGAGATGGGTAATGAATAAATGGAAAAGGCAGGGAAACGATGGCAAGGAGGAAAGGAACTTTAGACCTACAGTGATGATGCAGGAAATGGGACGGAAACCACTGAAGGACAGGGGGAGAATAGAACGATTGGTCAGAACGTACAAGGTGATGAATGGTAAGGGCGGATGAAGAAGGTTGCTCTGCGGACTTACTATGGGATAATTCAAGGGGAGAGGAACCAACAGTGAAAATATTCAGAGAGTGTGGAGGAGAACGGAGAGGGGTAGACAGTCTATTCTTGTAAGGTCGGTGAAGGAGTGGAATGTCCTGCAAAATGAGTTGGTGACTGTGAGAGGAGCTGGGAGGTTTAGGAAGGGACTGGAGGGATAGTATTGTGAGGATGGAGAAGAGTCCACTCGTCATTGGGCGATAGCCCAATTGTGAGGGTAACTTATTATTATTACACTAAACCTAAAGTTCTTTTCCTCCTTACTAGCCTGACCCTACTAAAAGATGCTGTAATGTTAATAAAATTGCAATGTCAAATAACAGATGCAAGGAAGCCTGATTATAAATTCTGTAGCTAAAGATAAGAGTGATAGGTGTGTCACACATATGAAGAACATGTCATAATACAGCTGCATTCTCTAAAGGAATTCAACACAGGGCCATTACGAAGCATAATTTAAGAAAGAACTTAGGCTATACATTGTCAAGAAAAATGTATATTCAGCCAATGAAATTCACAAATTTTAAAAATTAAGATGTAAATTTGTCAAATTAAATGTAAGTTATTTATATTTATAATTAATGTGTAGGCCTATATTTAACTTTGTAGTGATCTTGAGAAAATAAATATGCTAGTGTATTACGACAACTTCTTAAGGATGTTGGACCTGTAAAAAATCAAAACTTTATATTTGTGCCAAACACTGTTCAACTTTTACACATCAGATACCATGTCATTTCCCTGAATAAAAAAAATTAGCGCCCGTAGTTTTAGTATTATGACCTATCAAAGTCACAAAATGGTAGTTGCGGTGTAGCCAAAATAATAAAAAATAATGAACTTGCAGAAACGAGATAATTCATATTGATACTTAATGATGTGAACTACTTCAAGACACTTTTGTAAACACAAAGCTATATTTTTTTGTATTTTTTAAAAATTTATTAAAATGAGTAGATTTTTGCATAGCTTTGACTTTCGGCTGCTACTGAAATATTCAAAACTTAACTTTTGTCGAACATGTCATGAAATGCATTGATACACTGACTTTCTGTTCCCGTAATTTTGAATTCATTAGTTAATTACTTTTTTTGGTTTTGGCTGTACTGTAATAGCCATTTTATGACTTTGATGAGTGATTTTGCAAAAACTATTGGGCCTAATCTTTTTTTATTTTGGGAAATGGCGTGTTATTTGATGTGCAAAAGTTGAACGGTGTTTGGCACAAATATAAAAAAATGAAATTTTACGGGTCCAACGCCCTTAAATGCTTGTATTGATTTGAAGCCAGTTTTTTTAAATTATTTATTATGTAGTTGATTTGTGTTGTCTGTTTGAGAACTCTTAAGTGAAACAATTCTGTTTGTGTTTGTTTTTTGTACTGTTTGTGGTTATGTCTGTATGTTTTATTTATGTAAAACTGAACTCTTTTTGGTTTAGGTAAAACATGTAAAAAACTTATACCTCTTTATGTTATCAATATGCTTACAATTAGGCTGTTTAGGATAAAAATTTCAATCCTGATAGAACCTGGAGTGGACTGTTGAATTCAGATTGAGACTTTACTATAAACACTTTGTTGTGGACTGAAGTAGGAGTGAAATGTTGATCCAGGCTTATCTGATCATTGAGTGCAACATATAAAAATAGATATTAAATATAGAAGTAAAATAAACGAAACAGTTAGACAAAATTACAAAGTTTGTAGAATAATAAATGAAGAAACTATACCAGGGTCTGGCCTGTTCTTGCGTACGCTGCAGCTGAGTTGGACCCGCATGTTGATGTTGAGGTGAAGGAACTGGAGTAGGTGCAAAGAAGGGCAGCCAGATGGGTGATGGGTAAATGGAGAAGGCGGGGGCAGGATAGAGAGGATGAAAGTAGTTTCAGGCCATCAGTGATGGTCACAATTATGTGAAAGTAAGGATGTAAATGTAAATTGTAATAATTTTTTGAATATTTTTTTGAGATATTAGGAACAGGCTTTTCCCAGGTATAGTGAGGTGTATAAATCAAAAATTAATAATGTAAAGCCAAATTGGATCACAAAGGGTATATTGATATCAAGTAAAAAACTAAAAGATCTTTATATAAAGAGCAAATAAAATCCTAATAAAATTATTGTACATATAAAAGAATTTACAGAAATATGGTTACACTAGCAAAGAAATTAAATGTTAGTAAGAAAATAATTGAATGTACAAATACGAAAGACATTTGGAAAATTTTAAATAAACCATTAAGGAGGGACAAGAAAATAAATTTTAGGAGGTTAAGTTAGTTAGTTATATGTGATTAAGTTATCATATCAAGTATAATGAAACTTATCATTATACAAGAAATGCTTCCAATCTAAGAAATGTTGAACATTATAGTGTTTCATATGAAAAGGGTCTATGCAACATGGGTAGCAAGCTATATAATTTACTACCTAAAGATTACAGAGATATAGATGACATTAAAATTTTTTTTAAAAATTGCATAATTTTATAGAGCTACATTTTTTACAGTATAAATTAAATAATAGTATTTTTTAAAAATAACTGAGCTTCATTTAACCATGGAAAAATATAATTTTTATAATATTCTTATCGTTAAACATAATTAGGTATGCTTAAACTAAACATTTTTTTAATGAGTGTTAAATAATTTTTAAGTATGTTTAATTGTGTAATGTAATCTATTTATGAAAAGAATCATTTGATAGTTATTAAAATATATAATATTTATTTAAAAGTGTATGTGGGATGTGTATTGTAATCACGTTATTTGACACTGTATCCAAGAGTCGTATAAGTGGATCTACAGAACAATGAATGAATAAAAAGTGAGGTATTCACTCCACTTGTTGAGGTGGACTGGAGTGAAGAATCCAGAATGAGATTTAATGTAAACACAGACTGTACAGAAAAGAAAATGTGCAAGACCAAACTGCCACCATATTACTTTGATATGTGTGGTGGTTAGGTGAAAGGAGAATAGAGAACAAATTGTAATGGAATAGAAAGGGCTTAAGGTAAGTATTTGTAAAGCCGAACTGCTTTTGTAAAGCAAAAACTGAAAGAGAAAAGAGGAATTTATCTTTAAGAAAAGCCTTATTTGGAGCAACTTATTTTTCATTCGTCATCTGTTCTCTGTTTTGTATTATCGCTGATAGTTCTCACTGAAATGTTTTATGTTTTCAATCCAGGTTGACTCTAACTTCGCTCTTGTTTACAGTTCAATCTGGATTGTAATATTTACCATAAACACATTTTGTCAGTCCATGTTCACTATACATTCACTCCGAGTTGACTCCACTCTAGGTTCAATTTGGATTGAAGTTTTACCCTAAACGTAGACATTGGGGTCTAATGGTGGATATTATAGTAAATTAATTAAAATATTTCCCAATATGTATATCAAAATTGTTCTACCTGTGATAAATTTGGACTATATTTACTGTTATTTACTTATTTTTATTTATATTCCGTCATACTGCACACGGGCAGCTATGATATATGTCCAGATACGTCATACACATACACACGATAAATCACTGTTATACATCCGACAACATATTTTAAATGACAGTTGCATACAAATCGTTGACATACATGTTTCAGAAATTCATCAACTGAATAGAAGGTGTGACTATTCAATGTCTTTTTTTATATTATTTATAAATGTATCTTTGTTTGATACATATAGCTGCTTACCGGTATATTCAATTGGTAGGGAATTAAATAATTTTATGGTTATTGAAGATAATTTTATTTTAAACAGTCAAAGAGCAGTAAATAATACATGTAAGTTGTTATTGGTTCTAGTTTTATAATTATGTATAGAATTATGTAAATAAAATTTATTGGTATTGTTAGCCAGATATGAGAGAGCTCCATATACATATTGGCTCGCGAGAGTAAGACTCCATTTTTAAAAAACTGTCTACAAGACTCCCTAGGTCGTTGTTTACAAATTATTCTTATAACTTTTTTTTTGTAAATTAAACACTTTTTGAGATTTTTTTTTCAGTATTGTTGTTGTTAAACAGGAAAATACACGGAACTACATTTAGCAGTCGCTGCCAACTGTACGAGTGAGGCAACTATTATTAATGTTGATTGTTGGTTTATATGCAGTAAGAGCTAGTGATTTTTTTCAAATGTTAAAGCTTTAGTGCTCACTTTATCTCAGATGACCTATAAGGAAGTATTGTTGCTGTTCCATAAGTTGGAGGCAACATCCAAAGGAAATGTTGTCATGACAATAATCAGTCATTATTTTCAGAAGCATAATTTAGATTGGAAAAGACTCGCTGTATTTTTGCATGAATAGAGTACCTGCTATGCTAGAATCGCAACATTGGGGGGAAAAAGCCCTCTGCATTGACGACACACTGCATAATTCATCGCCAAGCCTTGGCATTACAAACTTTGCCAAAAGACCTTGCCAACACAATGAAACTGGAAATGAAAATGGTGGCCACTGTTAAAAGTAGTGCTCTGAATGCTTCTGTTTGCAAAAAATTATGTACAGGCTTGGGTGCTGAGCATGGGACACTACTTTTTCATACGGAAGTTCATTGGCTCATGAAGGGAAATATGTTGAGACGTCAGTATGAGTTATGAGAAGAGTTGAAAGTGTTTTTCATGGAGAGGAAAGTAGAAAATTTGTTGTGGCTGTTGAAAGAACAGAAATTTGAAATACAATTGGCCTTTGTCATGGATATTTTTGGCTGTTTGAACAATCTTTGCAATGTGTTACAATACAGTTATGTTTGAAGACAAACTTAGTGCGTTTCTGCATAAAATTGATCTATGGATTTATGAAGTCCAGGATAAAAACTTCAGCATTTCTGACTTTGAAAGTACTTGACTGCAAGATCTACGAAACTGCTGGTGCAAATGAGATACATGATATGGTGTGTCATTTACAAATGCTCAAGGATGAATTTTCCTGTTATTTTCCATAATATTGCAATATTGAAAGTGAAGTCATTTAGAAACTTAAGTTGTAATTCTTTCATTGTCGTGCCCAAGAACCTTTCTGATTAAATCCAAGTAGAGGTTATTGAACTTCTAAATATAGCAGTAGTTTCCGGGTCCAGGATACATTTCAGTCATGCTTGAACAAGAATATTTGTGGCTCAGAAAGGCAATACATTACTTAAACATTTGGCTAGCTGCCTTATGGTATCCTATGGTGTTTTCAACAACATTTTTGTGGGAGCAAGGGATCTCTGCCTTGCTTTTGAACAAAACAAAGAAATCCTCTGGACGTGTGCAGTAACATGCAAGAGCAAGAGCATTTCCCAAGAATTTCACAGTATGTGAAACAAAAGCCGTCACAAAAATTACACTGAAACTCTTTACAAAATTAGTTTTGTAAATATTAATTTAATATGGTTCTAAAGATGTGTTTTTTTTTTTTATGAGTAGTGTTTATGTCTCTAAATTTAAATAGGTAACATTTTAGTAACATATACTGTATTTCAATTTTAAGACATTGATTTAATTTTACTTTTTAATGTAACTTTTTTCAGACACATAGTGCATGAAAGGAGTAAAGTGAAAATATGTATTAAATAATATAATTCAATGATAATAAAAGAAAAGTAACAAATGGTTTTAAGGTGCCACAGAAATTAGGCCCTGAAACTTGGGGCGAGGGCGGGGTTCTTGCTCAAATCAATTTTGGCTTGAGTGGTCCACAACCCCATAAAGGTTGGGAACCATTGGTGTACATACAAGAAGTTACTTTATTTTATTGCAGAGTGGAGATTGCATCGAGGGGGAAAATTAGCTGATGTTCTTCATGATCACGTGAGAGTCGAAGGATAGAAATTTTGGCTTGCTACTGGATTACAGCCGAACTGCAAGAAAATTTAGTAAATTAGTATAATTTTAAGGTAGCCAAACAATAGTTTAATAGGGTGTGGTACATAATTCTACTTTAAAAGCATTAATCTGTAACTGTAGGTTTCTTGAAGCCAATTTGCAAAAACCAATCAATAGCAATCCTAGACAATAGTTTTAGCCAACATTTTAAACAAAATGGTTTCCAGTGTTACAAACTTCTGAGGTACAATCTCTGATGCCTGAACCTCGTGCATTTAACTGCGGTGCAAGAGATCACGCGTAACGAATGAGTAATTCTGGATAAATTTTTAGTCGTAAAGTTGGCAAATACCTTTATCTAAGATTGTCATTGAATATTTTATCAATTTTGGCTTCGAAAAAAGCGTAGAAATCAATTTATGTTTTCAGCATTTATTTATCTACCACGCGCTCTTAAACTGTTTTGAAGATTGTATTATGTTTAGGTTAGTATTAAATTAGTTTAACTCCTTACCTGTCACATTCGACTATAGTTGAATATACAAAATACATATTGCTAAACTGCAACATGTGAGTTTAGTCGAACACAGAATTAAAGGATCCTGTAAACACTAGGTATATGGTTTCCTCACTCCAAATTAACCAAAAATAAACTATTTAATAAAAATTTTTACACGATCTTAGCATAATTAAATTTTTTTATCCCGCAGCGAAAGAGTTAAGTCTCAAAATGTTGCGTACAAACCATAGGGGATAGTATGTTAGGTAGGAATCTTACTGTAAATAGACCTCTGTACATGTGATGCATGACAGGAACAACACATTTGATTTGAAAGTGAGACTTTATTTTTTGCAGAGTACATTGTGGCGTTCAAGGACTACTACAAGTCGAGCACACGAGAGAAGTTCATCACAGCAGCGTTGAATGGATCTGGTGTGGAAAACTGGAGGATTTTGCCTCGCAACAATCCGGCCAGCGACTACCCTAGTGATTTTGACGTTGTCTTGGTGCGAACAATTTTTTATGTTTGTAATAGGCTATGTCCATTTGTAGTATTGTAACTTTTGATGCAGTGTAATCCCAGTTTTCTGTGAAGTTAAGTCATCTATATTCCTAGTGAACATGAAATAGGGCCAGATTGTCACTCTGCTGTCCTTGGTGAAAGTATCCATCTTATTTAGGTTCACTGGTGAATGAGCCATAGATTGGCCGGACATCACTGAGATAGATATGTGTGTGGTTTGGTGTACGAGCGAGGCAGCCAGACGTAGCGTTGCTGCCACACTAGGAATGTGCTTCTCAGGGAGTTAAATATTGCAGGTGTGGGACGCGCATGTCGTGTGCTTGGATAAACAGGGGCGTGAAAGGAACTGTGGTGGAAAGGAGGGGAGCGGGGTATCAGGCAAGATGAATGCTGTAGTGATAACAATACTGCGTAGCTTGCGTCAAACCAAAACCCAGCTTCCAAAAAGTTACAAAAGAAGTAAGGAAAAACCTGTGGTAATCAAAAGAAGTAGATTATCCTCCTACACCTGAATTTTAACTTAAAAAATTATGCAACTTTACTGAACAACTGAGAAATTTTTGATCAATAAAATTACATTATTTTAATGAATAATATTTTGTTTGGATAAGGTAGTATTAGGGCTTAATGCTTCCTCAACAAAAAGGTACAGTGTAACCTCTTTTTTAAAATTTCTCACAGGACCTGGAAAAGCTGTTGTTTAATACAGGAAAGTGTAAAAGGAAGGAAATTTATAATGCGAAACTAGTTGAACTAGTAGCTTAGATAAATAGAAACAAGTGGCTATGATAAGTGGCGGCTCGTACCGATGGGCGAAGGGGTACATGCGCTCCCAAATAATATTAAACACACTACAATAAATAAATATAATTTTAAAAATTAATTTTTTGTATTTCAATGCACAAGTATTTCATTTATTTACTGAATACTGTATCAAAACTTTGTAAATAGTGTCTCCTCTTGTTAGGCAATGAGAATGCTCTTCTCAACATCGTGCCATGGGCAGTGGGCACGGGCAGCCTGCACCCTCGGCAATACACATATTCCCTGTGCCGGGAACACACGAGAGGGCTTGGAAATGGTCAAAGTCCGGTGGTATTTGGGCACACGTAGTCTGCGGCTGCACTGTTCAGGTAGTACAGCAAGAGCTCGACGGGTAGAGGGTGCGTCTTGCTCGACTATGCTGCTGCTTGCCATTCCCTTCCAGTGTCACGACACATATTTTGAAAAGTCGTGATTAGTTGTAAGAAAGCAAAACAATACGTTTATACAGTAACATGTACAAGACTGCAGAATTTGCATTAATTATTCAGATTTTATATCCACACATTTAGAACATTTTCTTTGGCGTGTCGTTCATTCAGAGATTCAATGAACAAAATGAATAGATTGAAATGTATTTTACATAATAAATTAGTCTATCAAGACCAACATGAAATTAAGAATCTTTGCCCGCTAAGACTGGAACTGTATTTGTTGTTAGTCTATGACACACAAGAAAATTAATACCCACAATTTTAGTACGAAACTTTACGAAAAATTCATTCGGTTGGCAGGTTGTGATGAACAAAACATATTTGATTGTTCTTGTTGTGTTATTTTTGTTTTAGTGGAGGCTCTAGGAATTTAAATATGTTATTAAATTTTATTTGTTACAAATATAACAACAGGACAGACACTCGTCTAAAGGTAACTATGAACAGAAATAAATATATGTGTGTTTGAAGATGTGCCTATATTAACTATGTTTTCATTAACAATTCCAAATATACTTACATTATATATCATTTTAAAGGCAAATACAATGTATGATTTATTACCGTGTAATCCCCAGCATTGTAAAATTGTTCACTAAATAAAATATATCCTTAAAAATAATATCATTTCGAACAGCAGTATCAACAACGTGTAACTATTTTGCACCTAAAAATCCAAATTTTTAAGGTGGACGGCCCATGGACCACCATTATTAGTGAGGGGGATCTGTGCTTCATATAAACCTCCCACATCACTAACCATGACTTTGTTCCGTCCTTTGGAATTATTTCTCGATCCCCCACTGGCTATGACTATGTAGGAAAGAACACTTCTAGATGAAAATTAATTTTGAAAACTAATTTGTTTTAGAAGTTAAATATTTGTAGTATGTAGGCTACTGGTAGTGTACGCTTCTTTGTACGTCACTGGTTGTAATATGTATATTCATTTCAGTAGAACTTCCAGGTCAGCTGTTCATTTGACAAGAGAGGAATATCTCCTCTAAAACATCCACTAATACATTAATATTCCTTACAGTTTTCAAGCGAAAGTAACGTTTATGCCATGCTAAATACTACTTTGTGATGAATATAAACTTTTGTATTTATTCTAGGAACCATTACAAATAAAATATTAAATTTTAACCCATCTTATAATGTAAGTTAAGTCTGTAAAACTTCATCTTTGGGCAAAGGGAATTTTGTGAGGAGATGATTGAGTCAAGCGATAACATGTAGGTTCGTAGCAATGAGAGCACTTTTGATTAACTTGTTTATAATGATTTATGATAACTATATTAACTGTTTCCCTCTACATTAATATTTTGGTACAGTGAAATCTACACTTGGTGTTTCTTACTGGGAATTACGGTATATTAAAAAACTTTTTTTGTTTAAGTTTTAAACAATTCCATGGAGCATTTGTTTTAACAATTAAAGCATGTTTTATACACACTAACAATGTTTTATGAATAGCATATGAACATTACAAACCTAA
This sequence comes from Medauroidea extradentata, assembly GCA_003012365.1. Lineage (NCBI taxonomy): Eukaryota > Metazoa > Arthropoda > Insecta > Phasmatodea > Phasmatidae > Medauroidea > Medauroidea extradentata. The sequence goes on along the minus strand of PNEQ01101405.1, from coordinate 26,269 downwards.
ATGTGAAGGAAATAGGAGATAATTTGTACCTGTTATGCAGGCGAATGTATTTTTCTTTTCACGCCTATTTTAGCCGGTTAATTGTCCGTTTATCCATTATGGCAGTGATGCCAGATGACAGGAAACTTTCCGTTTTCTGGGAAATGTTAGCGTGTTTAAGGCTGTTCAAGAAGAAAAAAATTATTATTTTATATTTGCATAAAACTGTGTTAGTTTTGTAGATGTTACGTCAGAGTATATTTTCCTCTTACAAAAAAATTTAGCTCAGCCAGTTTTCCCACAGTGCAATTTCAGAGAAAAATTTGCATGTTTTTAGTTCATATACCCCCTGAAAATTAATTAACTTAATTAAATGAAAAAATTCACAGAGAAAGTACAGGTCACTGGCTAGGGATTTAAGTGTATAAAAACCCATTCAAATGTTTTGTATTTTTAAAACATTTCTGAAATTTAAAATTTTTTTCCTGCTTTTAGGAATATATTTTTTAATACAAAAATATTTTGTATTGGATTTTATGTACGTAATGCCTTAGCCCGTGACATGTACTTTCACTGTGAATTTTTTCATTTCATTGTGTTCATTTGTTTTCAAGGGGAGTACGAACTAAAAACATGCAAATTTTGACTTTGAAATGCCATTATGGAAAAGCTGGCTAAGCTAAAAAATTTTTGTAAGAGGAAAATATACTCTGACGTAACGTCTACAAAGCCGACACTGTTTTATGCAAATATAAAATAATGGATTTTTACCCACTTAAACGTTTGGTTTAAAGTGAGTTTTATGTAATGTTTAAGAGTTTTATAAACATGTTGTTTTAATCATTTCAAACCTGTTTCTGTGCTTTATTGCAATAAAAATGTGGCAGAAAAGCACAAATTGGCAGGAAGGAAACAGTGGCCATATCTTTCAAAGAGCACACTTCACTGTGGACAGTGTACTTTGCGACAAGCTTACTTGCACTAACCAACAGACTAGAAACACACACTTGATGTGTTGGCAGCTGGAGGAGACAGCACGAATGAACGGCCTGAACGCGCTGAGCGACCACCCGTCAGTGCGTCGCGTCACCCCACAGCGTCTGGTGCAGCGCACTCTCAAGTTTGCCAACCTGACAGAGTGTGCCACACGCAACTGCTCCTACCCCACCTGGCCCTTGCGACGCTCCAGCCTAGCCATTGTAAGTTCATGTCTTCCTGGCTCTTTCTTTACGTCTGTCTTGCTTCTATGTTCCTGTGTTGCTGTATTGTCACTTAAGGGGGCTGTCTACCTCAGAGACCTTCAAGAGTAAGGGTGCAGATTTACTTGTTAAATGTGGCTCATTACCTGACGAACATACATATTTGCCACATTTTGTTCATCTTCACGAGGTCCACATTGGTGCACGGTCTTTTAGGACAATTTTATATGTACCCTGTAAACTATAATTAATTTAATAATTCACATTGAAGCTTCATGTCGTGGGCAACTCCTTGAAATATATGAAAAACATTACAAAATATTTTTGTATTAACATAAGTTGCTTAAAATAGCAAAAAAAATTCGAAATTCCAGAAAGTTTTATAAAATACAAAAATATTTTGGTGCAGGTTTTTATATTGCTCTACATCAAGCCGTAGCCCGGGGCATATAGTTTCAGTGTAAATTATTTTATTTCAATTATTAATTAGTTTTTGCAATGTGCATGAATTTTAAAAAATGCAAATTTTGGTTTTGAAATACCATTCCGGGAAAACTGGCAGATTTTTGAGAGAAATGTACTTCCAAGTAACATGTGCAAAACTACTCTATCATTATTTCATACAAACATAATATTATTGATTTTTCCCACTTGAACACCCGTAAGCATAAGTATTGTACTATAGAAGTTCATTTTATGCAGCATAAAGTGAAAATGTTAAGCACAACTTACCTTACAGAAAATTAATGATTATATCATCTTAAAATTATAATTTTGTCATTGAAGATCCATCACACTTATATCACGTATGAGTAAAGTAGATACCTTCTCACTAGAAATGTTTGATGCCAGTTTCAGTGCAGCGAACATTTCTGTCATCTTATTGCCACCGGACACAGGGAAACTGGCCATAAATCAGTACGTTTAGTGAATATAAAAGCGGAGGGAGGGATAATGCTGCCCCAAAAATTAACTTTAAAGTTTAAAAAAAAAATTAGTAATAATCAGTATCTCTTTGAATAGTGTCTGAACAATGAAAGATTAAGTAGAGTTTGATGTTTTAAAGAAATTTAGCCGTAAAGTAAATTTTTAGTCTCATTACTCATACTACATTCACTTACAAACAAATTGAAAACATATTTTCGGCTGATTTTCTCATCAGCTTTCAAAATGCACACACACACATTTATCTTCAGAAGATAAATCTTAATTGCCAATAAATATTTTAGAAATTTACCACATTAGGCAAATGTCATAAAATTTCACGTCGCATACAATATGAAATTACAAACTTTGAAAAACAAACTAAGATATTGAACAGGTATCACATTTTTTTTTTTTTTTCAAATCTCTCAAGGTCACCTTAAAATATTGTGGCACAAAATGATGTGGCACCGTGGCCTATGGGATATTCGGCGCAAATTAACTCTGTTGGTTGTCGTAAAAGCATCCATAATAAGCTTCCTTTCATTTTTACGTTCAACGCTGTAAGAACTCGTGTTGGCCATTCGAAACAGGAAATGAAATGTTATACACGCAGTCACAGTACAGTAGGAAGGTGAGAAGTTTTTTGGAACATCATGTGTGTATGTGTTATAGAACCAGCAGTTCTGGCAGGCGACGGGGCGACACACTAGCAGGCGTCTGTTACGTGCCATCCCACGCCAGATCACTTCCATCCTGCAGGCAGACTCTCTCTGGAGCATGGGTATTACAGGTCAGTGCCCAGCCACCTCTTGTCCTCTACTACACGTACTTGCCGAGCAGTGTCTAATGTGGTGTGCCAGGAAGCAGTCATTTCTCTTATAATGTGTGATGGTGCAGTGTGTACAAACTGCTGTCTCTCATTTCTACAAAGGTGATGCACAGGGTTTGAAAGATGTTCTATTGTACCCTCATTGTTCCAGAACTGTTGTACCCTCACTGTTCCCGAATAAGACTGATTTGGCCCCGAAAATCTAAAAATCACTAATGGCATTAAAATTGGAAAACTACGTATCATGTTTTGAAAGTTATTTAATTTATGCTTACTAATATTTCAGAATATAGAATAAAAATGTAAAATATTTTGCTGTGACTCAACGTGAGATGCTACCATGGAATTGCCATCTTGTGCTCACACCCCTCTGTGTGTGGGGATGTATATTCTGGTATCTCAGAAACTTCTGTGTCCAGAGCATAAAAATAGACCAGTTGCAGCAGCCAGACTGGTTACCACATAGAACTGGCAACACTGTAATGACTTCAGCCATCCAGTGATGTCACTCAGCAGAGACAGTTCGCTTCAACTACAAACTCACCTCCTGGAAGACACTTCCAGAGCAAATGTTTAAGTCACTGTTTATACAGAGTGGGGAGGGTTACCAGACATTAGAGTCTATCCACAACTGTTTACGAACAGATGAAGGAACAGAAAAGTTTGAGGAGAGGTGTAATGTCAAGAGTTTTGATCATAAAAAATTACTTTTGAAAATTAAAGGTGCAAGGCTTACTCCAACACAGCAATAATTCAAAATCACTTGATGAAAATTTATTAAAAATATGTTTCGTTAAATTACAGCAATAAAGTATAGCAGTTGTGTCACCATATTTAATGAATGACTTGAAATGAGGTGAATCTTTGTGGTTTACGGAACTGTCTTGAGAGTTCCGGCAGTTTGTTGTGGGAAACAGTAGTAAACAATCCATACTATAAAGGAGTTGAATACGTTAAGCTCGTTTGGCATTAGTGGTGATTTTATAAATGTTGGAACCTTAGGCTATCAAAAGAAGGCCATAGTTTATTTGTATCTGTCTATTATAAAGACATTTGGGCGGCTATAAACAGCAGGAACTTGTTTGTCAAAGCATGTTGGATGTTCACTTGTTTCTAGCGTAAATAATTTCAACAAACATGAAATAGACTCAGGTTTTTATTGATACTATGTTTGTTTTTCATTTCACTATCACTTTTCCATATAGAAATTGTGTGTGTTACTATTTCAAGATCCCACTGAGTAATTAGGGGTTTGTGAGCTTTAGCAATAAACAGCTAGTACTAGAAATGCAGTACAAAGACGTTAGACATTGTTAAAAACACTGGTAATTGTGTTTATTATTAAAAACTGATAAAACCAATATGTACTTCTAACCTGTCTTTATTCACATACATATTGTTTTAAAATGCTCGTTAGATATACATTAACTTCAACTCAACTACTGTGGCCATGAAGGTCAATGTAAAATTACGTCTGTAATCGTATCTATCACCATGACACCATCAAATTAGAAGAACAGTGTTGCCAACCTGTTTTGGTGGAAAGTATTCTACGAATCATTACTAAAATTATCATACAGATGTGCCATTTAAGTTTACTCCAAATTTATAAAGTTGGCAAAAATGTTCAATACATCTATAATTAGCAAACAAAGATCCCTATGGCAGCAAACTTTGTTTCCCATAACACGGGTGAAGTCAGCATGCATGTACCTCACCTTTTCTGTATAAAAAAACCAGTAGCCGTACCCAAGCCAGGTTTCAAACCCAGGACCTCTCGCACCGTAGGCCAGCGTCTAACCGACTACACTACGGAGGCCAACTGTGTAATTTTGAGAATATAAACAGGTTACACAGGGTGTTATGAAATCCCCCTCATCTCTGTGCTGCTAGGTGTGAGGATGAGATAGTACACATTGTACTCTGCATGTCGCCACAGAGTTATAAACCAGTTCCAGTATCTTCACATGAATGAGTGATGTCACCCAGGCCTTAGATGTTTCCCAAATCTCGCTCAGTGCAAGTTTGTGACCTTGGTTCAATGAGCCAGCCACTAGGACAGTTGTGGTCTCACCAAAAGAGGCCTAAGCTAGCCTAGGTGCACAAGAGTCACTTCAGTACTCCTATTGAGCAACGGGCAGTGTTCATAGTCCAGGCATAATGAGTTGACCCAGGGTTAATTTCCCTTTGCCCCCTCCGCTGCTCCTTGTGTGGCTTGTTTGAGGGCTGAAGGAAAGTGATAAATCAACAGAAAGCCTAGTATGTGGAGCACATGAGGTAAGTACAACTGTGGTATGGTGGCATTAGAAGACTAGTTCAAGTATCGCGAGCAAACGTTTATACTACTGGAGTGATGACTGGTGTTGCTAGTCCCAGTTTAGCCAAAGGAATCACTCACATAGTAACACTAACTCCTCTTTTTTTAACTTCTTCTTGGGTCATACACTTTCCTATGTGTACATAATATCTGTTATTCAGTGTGGCGCTTGTGTATTTTTCTGCATTTTCTAATACTTAGACAGTTCTTATACCATGTGAAGTACAAAAGAGGAGTTTTGCTGCAGTTTCAGGAAGCTAGGGGCAGAGTTGTGTGAGTCTCTTTTATGATGCAGGCAGGGGAGTGAAGGTGGCAGTCTTTGACACTGGTCTTGCCAAGACACACCCTCACTTCAAGAGGATCAAGGAGCGCACTAACTGGACCTCGGAGAAGACCCTGGATGACGGCCTAGGACACGGCACCTTCGTGGCCGGGGTGATTGCCTCCAGTCAGGACTGCCTGGGTTTCGCCCCCGACTCTGAGCTGCACATCTTTCGAGTCTTCACCAACAACCAGGTACAGCTTCTTGGGACAGGGTTGCCAATGTCAGTGCTATTTGAGTGGACCCGGGTTGAACTCCCATTCTAGCCATTCTGATCTAGTTTTTCCATGGTATTCTGAAATCACTCCAAACAAATGAAGGGATGGTTCCTAACTAAAGGATGTGGCCGATTCCTTGTTTTCTTCTCAGTATGTTTTTTTTTTCCCAAAAAAAATTAGGTTTGTGAGAAGAAACAGTACATATATGAATGTGCTAAATTCATGATTAGAAAATTGCAACATTCTGTAAGCCAGTACATAAAAATTAGAAGGGCAATCTTAAGCAACAGTTTCTCCTAATTTCTTGAAGAAATGTGACATACAGTATTTCTCGGCCATAATCTGTGACACAGAGTTTTTGGACCAATACTTCTATCTCTCCTTTCCTCCCTAACTCTCTCTCTCTCTCTCTCTCCCTCTCTCTCTCTCTCTCTCTCTCTCTCCCTCTCTCTCTCTCTCTCCCTCTCTCTCTCTCTCTCTCTCTCTCTCCCTCTCTCTCTGTCTCTTTCTCTCAGACTTGAATATTTCAGTTGATATTTTTAGTTTTAATTTAACTACCATTCCTCTTAAAGTATTTGTTTCATCAAGTGGATATACGTAATGTGGCTTGAAAACTGGTGAGGATGATACGAGGTAAGTATGGAGTAGCAGAGTGTAGGATAGGAAGTCTTTAGAAGCCCTTGTTTTTCATTGTACCAAGGGAGTACTAACCATGGTGCAGTAGCAACCCAATTAGTAACTGAACCCAGATTGTTATGTTGGAAGTTGCATGGTGTAACCACTACGCTATATCTGTCTTGAAGTTAAGGGTTTGATATTGTGGTGCGTACTTCAGCTCTTGTCTACAAGTACATGTTTGCATATACAGTATGTGCATTCATAAACATACATACACCAACACACTCCTACCTTTCATCAGTTCTTCTCTCATTCCTTCAAGCCCTCACCTCATCCCTCACTCTTTTACCCCTTCCTTCCCTCCCTGATTCTTTCACTTCCTCTCTTGTTTTATCTCTCTCTCACTCCTTCATATAGTTTGCTCACATTCACTCTTGTTCCCTACCTTGCTCGCTCTCTCACGTTGCACATTCACACTATGAAATGGTTACGTACTTAATTTTGGTATGTTAAGGTAATAGCAGTAGAGTTGTGTACGATGATGAATATTTGCAGCCATCTGTGGTTAATATATATGTGTTTATGTGTGTGTTGGTAAGGTGTCGTACACATCTTGGTTCCTGGATGCCTTCAACTATGCCATCCTCAAGAAGATAGGGGTGCTGAACCTGAGTATAGGGGGGCCAGACTTCATGGACCACCCGTTTGTGGACAAGGTGTGGGAGTTGACAGCCAACCGTGTCATCATGGTGTCTGCCATCGGCAATGATGGGCCCCTCTACGGGTGAGTCCAGTTCTCTGACCTCTTCAGTGACGTTTGCCACCTGTTCCCTCAATCAGACTAACATCTTCTGTCCATCACTTGATTTTTTGGGAAAACTATACATTAAAAAATACTATATCTGTATCCTATTGTTTAACAGACTTGCTGTAGCTCTTTACTATATTGTAAATTTGTAGTATTGTATGGATTTTCAATACAGTCTTGACTCGTGTAACTTTTCCGTATTTTGACTTTTTTTTCTGAGAAACGTGCCTGGCAGTTCTATTGTTTGGAGCTTTAAACCTACCTGGCTTCCTTGAAAAGCACGGTTTCTACAATAATGTTTATGGAGATACTTCTCAGAACTAAACTGTCAAAATATGGAATACTTACTGGTACATGAGATTTATGTATATTCTGCGTTGCTAACAAAAAGCACTGTAGCTGGTAAATAGTTTTTAGTTGCATAGTTGTAGTTTCTTTGTATGGGGTAGTTTTGGTTGGTGTGTCTGCTGTTGAAAGATGTGGAAGGTTGGTGTGATTGCACAAGAGCAACAGTATGGCCTTTGACATATGGGTGAGAATCTCTGGGAATGGTAACATCATTGGATGTGGTGTTCACTGAGGGAGTTCTCCCCAGTAACAGAAAGCTGGTGTGATGCTAGTGCAAGCAAGTGTAGCAAGAAGGATAAAGGAATGTAGGGATGGCAAGCGAAAGAGGGAAGAGTGCTCTTGGAATGCAGACAAAGTGATGTCCCTCTGTTGTTGCCATGTGGCTATTGATCAGACACTGCAGTATTTGTGCAAGTCCAGTTACCATTTCTGTGCTAGACACCTAGTGCTGGAAGTTCACTAACTTGAAGTCTGCTGGCAGTCTTTGACAGATTGACGTTCTTTGCAATAGCAAAAAACCAACATGTTTCATGTAACGTGAAATCCACTTTCTTGTACGATTTCAGGAGCATTTGTTTGAATAATGTACTACAGTATGTCACCGGCATCACTTTGTCACACTTTGATTGCAAAAATGTTGTTAGTGTTTCATCCATATTTAAATACTTTCCTTGTTTAGGTCCCTTAAATGCTTTGCTGGAAGATTCCGCAGCCAAACGTTTTTCATAGGTTTTATGCCAAAGACATTACTTTCATTTACATTTTACTTTTGGCAGCTTCAGAGTTGGAAGTTTCTTTAGCGTCATTCACTACATTTTTGTTTAAACCCTACAATATACCAAAACCCCTTTGCTGTATCAATTACTTTAGACATGCATAGAACTTTATGTTACACCTTTAGTACCACACCTGGGCACATCAGGATTAGATTAGTACAGCGCCTTTCGCTTGGGCGGAAAATCATCAAGCCAACCATTCTAAACACACCTTTGTCTCCTTTATGTCAACACACTATTTCTCCCTCTCCCCCGTTTTCTCTCTGCTCTTCCAGTGCAGCAGCCTGTCATCAGATATCACACAGCAACTTCTGTAAAAAACTGCCTAGTGCAAGTCTCATACCTCCAACCCTAACATTTGTATACTTAAATAGTGTTACACTGCGCATAATGTGAATAGTGATTCACTAGCATTGAAATTAGCATAAAATTCTCACATTATACACCAGTAAATACTGTATTAATAATTGTGTATAATCATTTTTCTTAAAATCCCAGTTCCTGAAATTGGGTTTGTATTGTATGTTTTTGGACTCTTAATCTCGACTATAGTAGGAAATATGCAACACAAGGTGATAAAGGAGTAAAAAAGGAGTCTCTTGTACATCCGTCTATGTATATAAGCCATGTTGGGTGCTGGGTACTAACAACGTTAGTACAATTATCACATAGGACCTGCTGGGAAACAGGAATGTGTTATGAATAATCTCTCAGTTTAATGGCTCTCAAGGGACTGAAAAAAATTGCCCTTAAACTGAAGGAGTTTTTAAATTGCATAAAAGTATGTTGGGACTTTAGATGGGACCAAAAAATACAGTTGTTAAGGTGAAAGAATCGTTAAACTGGAAGACCTTAAGGGCTTGTTCCCGAGTTTTTTTCAGACTGGTGCCAATAACTCAAATATTTTTTAACCAAAAGTTTTGAAAAAATTTGAGTCAATGTACAATTACACGATGCACAATACTATGGACGTGTTTTTGAAAATAATGTACCATTCGCCAGCAAAAAAATAATTTCCTTCATTTTTGCTTATTTTCACGATGAAAAACGTGGTACTTTGGGTAATGAAATCTAAAAAAACTGTTCAGTATAATTCTACAAAAAAATTCAGCTACGAATTATAACATATAGTGGTCAAAACTGTGCAACAAAATTTTGATATGAGTATTAGGTAGCAATAAAAAAATATTTTCGAAATCACTGCAAAACTCCGTAACAAGGCCTTAAACTGAGAGATCACTATATTGTGTGTGTAGTAGTCATTGATGGCGACTGACAGTCAGAACTTGTACTGTGCAGCACCCTCAACAACCCGGCAGACCAGATGGATGTTATTGGTGTGGGCGGCATCAACTTTGAGGACCAAATCGCCAAGTTCTCCTCTCGGGGCATGACTACGTGGGAGTTGCCTCAGGGGTGAGTGGCGGTACTCAGTACCACCCATTACTTTACTCTCCCTCAGCCTGCGCTGTTTTTAGAATTTATATGTGCTCTGAATGCTCACAATTATTCAGGACATTTAGAAATGTAAATATGTATTTGAAATTGTATCTGTTGTTTAATGTAAATGAGTTTTGCAGGGTTCCCACAGACCTGGAAAGTCAGGGAAAGTCAGTGAAAGTCAGGGAAAATTAATGTGGTCAGGGAAAGTCAGGGAAACATGTTTTGAAACCCTGTGAGTCAGGGAAAATGACCCTAAGAGAGTAGAAAGTCAGTGAAAATGTTCTGAATATGATACAGTATTAAACTTCTCTCTTCACAACCTGCACT